>JAVTVY010022874.1:0-84808 GCA_036873755.1 Hanleya hanleyi
AGGTCATCATATAGATTCCATAACTTTCAGAACCCCTGATTAAAAACTCAATTTATCGTTATTCAGGCGAAGCTTCTTTCAGTGCTTCAATGTGATATCCACATTATGCCATTACAACCATTTTTGTAGGAGACATTACGCCACCAGTCGTAACCTTCGGGGATGCAGACAAGCGGACCAACAGCTTCATTCGTCTCGTTTGGAGTATAAACGAACCTGCCTCCACGGATTGCACTCTCAATTCGATCACTTCTGTCGAGCGTTTTTCATGTGAGAACGAGTGGACTACGAATAATCAGACGGAGGGCGTATATACACTGTACGTGCTGGCTACAGATGCGGAAGATAATGTGGGAGTAAGAGTGGGTCACACCTGGACCGTGGGTATGTATACAATAATATTGTGGGAGTAATATTGGGTCACATCGTTTGGTATGTATACAACGGTACTGTGGGAATAAGAGTGGGTCAAACCTGGATCGTGGGCATGTAACCACGGATGCTGTGGCAGTAAGAGTGGGCCACATCTGAAACGCGGGATGTATGCAATCATACTGTGAATCTAAAAGTGGGTCACACCGTGGGTATGTGTACATTAATACTGTAGGAGTAAGAGAGTTTCGCACCTGGACCGTGAGTATGTACTATGCAATAACACTGTGGGAGTGTGTTACACCTGAATTGTTGGTATGTACACACTGATACTGTGGGAGTAAGAGTGGGTCACACCTTGACCCATATGCTATGGCACTGTAGGAATAAGTGTGGGTCAAACCTGGTCCGCGGGTATGTATACAATAATATTCTGAGAGTAAGAGAGGTTCACTCATGGACCGTGGATATGTATATAACAATAATGTGAGAGTAACAGTGGGTCACATCTAGATCGTGAATATGTATACAATAATTCTGTGGGAGTGAAAGTGGATCACACCTGGACCGTGAGTATGTATAATATAATATTGTGAGAGTAAGTGTGTGTCACACCTGGACCGTGGGTATTCATGCAATGGTAGTGTACGAATAAGTGTGGGTCACACCTGGACCGCGGATATGCATACAATAATATTCTGAGAGTAAGAATGGATCACACATGGATCGTGGGTATGTATCCAATAAAACTGCGGGAGTAAGACTGAATCAAACCTGGACCGTTTGGTATGTATACAATGGTTTTGTGGGAATACTAGTGGCCAAACCTGGATCGTGGGTATGTAACCACTGATGCGGTGGGAGAAAGAGTGGTTCACATCTGAACCGTGGGTATGTATACAATAATACTGTGAGTCTAGGAGTGGTCACACCTGGACCGTGTGTATATATGCAATAATAGTGTGGCAGTGAGAGTGGATTCCACCTGGATCGTGGGTATGTAAACATTGGTAGTTTGGCAGTAAGAGTGGGTCACACCTGGACCATGGTGTATATACAAATACTGTGGATGTAAGATCGGGTGACAGCTGGACCGTGGGTATATATGCAATAATAGTGTAGCAATGAGAGTGGATTCCGCCTGGATCGTGGGTATATAAACATTGATAGTGTGGCAGTAAGAGTGGGTCACACCTGGACCATGGTGTATATACAAATACTGTGGATGTAAGATCGGGTGACACCTGGACCGTGGTTATGTATACAGTACTAGGAAAACAGCACTGTTGGCGGCACTTGATAATATACTCACGTCCCATTATATATTGCTGATTTCATGGGTCTAGGAAATTAACCAAATAAAGAAAGTAATTACCACACAATTCAGAGAGCAATCACGCTTTAGACGCATACATTTAATTTTAATATAGACGATACCGCGTGTTGTTTGTTCGAAATCTTCGATCGAGCTATGTTTATTCTATGGTTTCCATTGAATTACCAGCCGCTCCTGTGGTCTTCATATCCACTTTATTTATGAATACAGAGGACATCTCTGACGATAAAGATACTCTTTTCTGATACACTTTCAGAGAAACATAGGACATTTTATTCTAAGACTGGTTGAATTTATTTCAGTTCGCAGTTCCTCAACTTATCTCATATAGTTCTTCAAATTCTATATAACTGAGCAAGTTTATACATTTTCAATCGGCGATGTTTGTTTCTTTCCATTCGTGGCGTGCAGATAAATTGCGCTGTCAAAGCAAGTATGCGACTACACATCTCTAGACGGAATAGCAAAATAATATTAAATGATGCATGTTCAATTTAATTCATTATCCATGTTTAAATGCATATATACTCGCCCAGATTAATCTCGCTGCCACAGAGTACATATATAAGGAACCTACACCTCCCGAATGGTTCAAACTTTCATTTGACGGCATCTCGATTCCATTCTCGAAGCATTTGAAGTTATTTCGAGGAGGATCGAGATGGTCTTTTGCTTCGAGAGAAAACCGGGGGCAAACCGGGACAACAATCGATAGAGATAAACCGGGACCCTTCGAGACGAGATATTTATCGGTGTTACTCGTTTATCGATAAACCGCCTCGATCGATTGGACGTGACCCCTAAGATTGAGTCGAACCTGAACCGTGGGTATGTATACAATAATAGTGTGGCAGTAAGTGTCGGTAACACCCGGACCACGGTGTATATACAGATAATGTGGGGTTAAGAGTGGGTCACATCTGGACCATGGTATATATATACAAATGCTGTGGGAGTAAGAGTGGGTCACACCTGGACCATGGTGTATATACAGATACTGTGAGAGTAAGAGTGGGTCACACCTGGACCGTGGGTATGTATACAATAATAGTGTAGCAGTAAGAGTGGATCACATCTGGACCATGGTGTATATACAAATAATGTTTCAATAAGAGTGGTCACACCTGAACCATGACGTACATACAAATACTGTGGGAGTAAGAGTGGATAACACCTGAACCAGTGTGTATATATAAATACTGTGGGAGTAAGAGTGGGTCACACCTGGACCGCGGCTATGCATGCAATGAAACTGTGAATGAATGAATGTATCTATACAATAATACTGTGTAGGTAAGGGTGAGTCACACCCGGACCCTGGGTATGTATACAATAATATTGTGCAAAGGCCAAATCAAACCTCTACATTTTTATTAGGAAACTAGGTTCATCGGAAATGCGATTTCGTCACGCTCATTTCACATGGCTGGTCGTATCTCCTCAAGTTTCGGTTGTTTGCTGTAGAATGTACTAGTAGTACAGCAACTATATTTCCTCTGTGTGTGTATATCACCAATCAGTTGTATCGACGTGGAGCCAGAAAAAAATCATATAGTTTCAAAATAAAATGATTACTAGAATATTTAGGACAGGAAAAGAACAATGCATAACTCGAGAAATTTATTCGTTCACCTAGGGATTTCTAATCAGTTCACTTGTTTGTTAATTGTCGCCATTTCACCCTTTTCACTCCTAGATCGCACCCCTCCCGTGTCGTCCTTTGGTCTTGTCCTGCCAACCATCACTAACAAGACTGCATTCACCTTCACTTTCTTGTGTGATGAAAGTTGCACATATCTATGTTCACTGACCTTCGATGGAACAACGGAATATACCAGATGCTTTGGAAATTCGTTCACAGCCACGACACTTGTTGACAATCAGGCATACAGGCTGTCTGTCCTCGCCATAGACGATGTGGAAAATGAGGCTGAACCTATACATTATGACTTCGAGACAGGTGTGTACACTGGTCGTAACAAGAAAATAACCCCATCAGACAGTCCAGATGGAGAACATTGCTGTGATGCACGAGAAAAACATACGATAATATCTAGTTAACATATAGCTGAAAACTTGAATAAAAAGCAGAGAAGCAATCACTTGCGATCTACGTTCATAATTATTCTGTGTTTTCATCACTCGAAACTAGTCGAGTAAATGTAATTAAATGCACTGCATTCAAGAGGATATTGTTCACAGAAAGTTCACCTTTCTTTAGATCGCCTTCATTGACAGCTTTTTCACAACTATGTTCTCCTTAGATTTTCAGTCTCCGACGTTCTCCAACATTACTGATTTAAATGTCCCGTGTGGAAGCGACATAAGTGTAGATGTCCTTGGTAGCCCCACTATCTTAGATACTCGAGACCTTGCCCCGACACTGACCCATCAAGATATAACTGGAACTGGATGTGATATTATCAGACGATGGACAGCACGTGACAAGGCGGGTAATGAAGCCACATTCGACCAAGCCATACTATTGACAAATCCATCTGAACCAGTGGTGAGGATTGCTCCTACTACGATCATTCCATGTGGAACAGCTTCCACAATATCATCATCAGAATATCTCACTTCGACAGTAACAGTGAACCATCCCTGTGATCGCCCAGTAAATATCGACTTCACAGATTCCATGGACACTATCAGATGTGGGGCCACATTCCAACGAACCTGGCGCATTACTGATGATTGCGGCGCCGTGGTCACTCGTGTGCAACAAGTCCGAGTTCTAGAACTTCAGTTTCCCGAAGCGCCGCAAAATGGACAGGTTAACGTTGATCGTAGACCAGAATTACGATGGACGCAATATCCAAATGCTTATCTGTATCGCCTCTTTATTTGGGAGTCTGGACAAACAAAGCCTGATCTGCCAAATGCTGTAAAGTCGTACAGAAGCCATGTACCAGCAGCGAATCTGCGTCCGGGAACTCGTATTTTGTGGCAAGTGGAATATGTGACAGGTGAAAACGAAACTGTTCCAAGTCCTATCTGGGGATTTGAGACAAAAAAATATCCGGATTTTGTTGTAACCGAAATTGTGACACCACCTTCAGCGTTCTCTGGTCAGACATTAGAAGTTAGTTGGCTCGTGGAAAACATTGGAAATGTCACATCAGCAGCAACATCCTGGGTAGATGTGGTCTATATCTCTCCAACTAGCGATATCAGTGATGGTCGCCTGACTAACCGGGTTTTTCAGAATAATATTCTTCTACCCGGTGATGGGTACCGGGGAACTGCTACAGTACAGCTACGGAAAAACGAAATCGGAAGATATTATGTATTTATACGCACAGACAACTGGCGACAGGTGGACGATATTGATCGTATTAATAATGTCAGAAGGTCGACAAACAGAGTAGAAGTGAAACTCACTCCGCCGCCCGATCTTCGAGTCGATGAACTGACTCATCTAACATCGACATTTTCTGGTAAAATATATTTTCGTTCACTCGTAATAATCAAATATTCATCAGATCACTTGTAATAATCACATATTCATCAGTTCACCTGTAATAATCACATATTCATCAGTTCACCTGTAATTATCACATAGTCATCAGTTCACCTGTAATAATCACATATTCATCAGACGAGGCAAACGAGTCAAAACTTTCAGACTGGCTAAATGTGAACCTTTTAAAATACGTTAAGTGCATTTTTTTTGTGAAGACATTTCCATGTTCAGCGTAGACATCAACTGAAATAAGATTATGTATTGACGTGCATGTACTCAACAATATCCAAATCTCAGTTTCTATATAATCTTGGGCGCGAATCATCGTAAATTAAGTATCTATGTTCCCTTTCCAACAGGTCAAGATCTTGTTGTCAGATGGTCAGTGAAAAACTACGGAACTGGAAAAACAGATGTAGAAAGCTGGTCAGATGTTGTTTATTGGTCCAATGATAACTCGTCGGGTATGTATTGAATATCTACCAGTAACCTTCCAGCGTTAGTGGTCAAACACTCCTTCATTATCTTGATGGGCTATTTTAGTCCGAACATCTGGTAAGCCATTTTACGTTTTATTCAGTATTTGGTGATATCATCAACTATTTGGTGATATCATGAAATGATGTACTGATATCATCAAATATTTGGTAACATCAGTGAATATTGATGATATCTTCAAATATTTAGAGATATCGAATCATTTAATGATATCAACAAATCAATTGATGATATCACTAAAGGATTTGCTGATATCAATAAACTGTTTGTTGATATCTGCAAATACTCTTTGTTTGTTGATATCATCAAATGATTTGACGATATCGGCAAATAATTTATATATGATGATAAATATGGCAAAAAGTCATGGTGAAAGCTTGGAAAGGAAGGTGCGCTATTCAGAGCGAGAATACACCTCATCACAGCTCACGTTCCGTTTCACATGCTCGCTCCTCACCATCCCCGCACACGAGTTTCTGTGTACACCCGACCGAATCCCTCCCGAGAGGGAAAAAAGTGTACGTCTCGTTCGACAAATAGCGCATAGAGTTCATACTGAATTTACTGGGGGCATGCTTAGATAGACACCATCACAACGCTGTTTCAATTTGGTCCGGCTTTATCACTATCTGATTATACAAGTACCCACAGCATATAAAGATCTGAAGAAGCCATATGGATTCAATGAGGCTTGTTCAGTTTAATCTTTATCGTAAGAGCTTTGCTCCAGATACGGGTCAATGACAAAACCGTGGGACTGTCAGAAAAGATTTATTTTTTGTTGCATGCGTGGGTTTATGCACTATCTCCTGCCCTAATAGCCAACCAGTGATGGCGTACGACTATCGGTTCTGCCCTTAACATATATGCTCCATGCTGGTCGGCTTTCTCGCAATCATTACATACCCATACCCTTATATTCATGATTCTATTTATGATTTATTGGTATATTTGTCGTATGATATATACTGTTTGAAAGTGGCGGTTATTAACCATATTCCCTATATCAACCAAACCACAGTACTTGTGTTTTACTGATTTATTTTTATTGTCTGATTCTTTCAGATGTCATTTGTCGGAAGATGGCTTTACCAGTAGGAATAAATTAATTCATCAAAGAACAGGAACAGGCATTTAGGCATATTTAACGATATCGTCAAATGATTTGCTGATATCATCGAATGATTTGCTGATATCTGCAAATGATTTGCTGATATCTGCAAATGATTGTCTGATATCGTTAAATGATTTGCTGATATCGTCAAATTATTTGGTTATATCACTAATAATTTGCAGATATCAGCAAATCATTTGATGATATCATCAAATCATTTGAAGGTATCAGTGAATATTTAGTGATATAAGCAAATTTCGAACTGCCATTCGAACTATCTCTTATAGTGAGCAGTAGAAATTCGGCTGTTGAAATGATTGCATCCTTGTCACCCTCCACAAAACAAAATTTTCATAAACTGAGAAATGAACGGGTTTTTTTAGCGGGTAATAATTGTTTAACCACAAGCTTGCAATCCGCTGTACATGTACATCGCCATTCGATCCACAGATTCCACAGACATGCTTTTACACATTGAACGCCACACGGGAGCTCTGGAACCAACACAAGAATACACCGCCAGTGCGACGGTCCAAGTCCCTCGACAAATATTTGGAGACTTCTTCATTGTTGTGCTAACCGACTTCCGGAACGAAGTTTACGAGTACATCACAGAAGAGAATAACATTGGCATTTCAGAGGTATCTATTTAAAGTTTAACATCTGTGAGCTTGCCAAGATTGGATATTGGATAGTCAACGAATTTACTGATTAGATTGTGAGAAAATACAGGTCGTTTTTCTGAGATCCGATTTTGTTGGCGATCACGACATTATGATCAATTATACGGATAAAAATTGCATAGAATTCACCGCTTCACCTTGGATATGATGGAAATATCACTGTATTTACCATACCTATCTATTTCGCCAAGACCACCTTGAGATAATAGAATAATCTTGAAATTTGCACCGATAGTTTTCTAATGAGGCAGTTTCCATTCTTGGATGTAACACAACACATACAACACATATCACGAATCGTTAGATTCTTGGTATGTGCTTTAGAATAGGTTAACCAGAAGACTATTCTGTGAAGTCATGTGACGCAGTCAGTATGTCGGCACCTCTTCCCACTACCCTTATATGTGTTGTAATCTCATCAGTTTACGACAGAACAGACAATATATTGCGGTAACAAATCACTATTTCAGACACCAATTACAGTGACCTTGACCCCTCCGCCTGATCTCGAGGTTGTCGAGCTACAGTCCGAGAGTTCATTTACTACCGGAGACGAGATGATGATCTCGTGGACAGTACTCAATGCCGGACAAAGGGCTCCATATGTAACCTACTGGCAAGACCGGGTCGTGAGCATAATTTATTTGATGATAATCAGTTTGAAAATATCGTCAAGGATTTCGTTTGTTTACGGAAATGTTTTTGATAAATCATTCACCCAGCTACCTGATTACTCATAGTAGGCCGGCCAAGGACACGAAATTTAACTTTTGATGGCATTGTTTGTTACAACTGGGTACCCATGCTAAATTAGTTCTTTGTGTGCTAGGGTTCAAGGTGAGAGGAGATACCACCCGGATTTTTAACGTTAAAGGTCATTTCGGGGTCACTTTTGGGGTTAAATAAGGTCAAAATTGGTAAAAGCCGTTCCAACCTCAAGTTCCATTGTGATGTTTGTTACTAATGGCCATCCACGCTAAATAGGTTTTATGTACTGTATGGTTTTAGCACAGGTATGGCTAGCCCGTTAATTATTGGAATTCAGGTCATTTTAGGGTCACTTTACGGGTCAAATGAGGTCAAACATGCTGTTTATTTCATATATTTTGTGCTGTTTGTTACTTACTTTTGTATGCAGTATGGTTCAAGGCAGGGTGGATACTAAGACAACTTTGGCAATTTGAGGTCATTATCAGGTCATTTCGAGGTTAAATAACATGGAACTTAAAACAATTTAAAACATTTTTATGTGAAATTCTTTGTTCTCTGAAGAAGTTATATTTGATGAGTTTTTAGATATTAGTATAGGGTACATGTAATTCAGTATTTTTTTGTTTGTGAATTTTGGTAACATCCATTCTCTTGTAGACTGGACCTTCCCGATCAATATAATTGTTGGTCCGAAGGCTTCTTTCTCGAGTTTGATGTAGTTTGAGTTAACTCTTTGTGGCCTGGATGATAGAGGGTTCGGAAAGTTAATGCTCTATTGAACATTCACGGTATCACCAGAATGATAAAAAATCGAGTGCAAAGACTTTCCGTGCTTTTGGAATATTATATTTGGCTAATTTTTAGCCTATTTCTGTAATTCTAGTGATTAACCATCATGCGTTAATTCAAAATGGCGCTCATGTGGGTTCATCCATGAATCGCCCTTTCAGGTTATTCATATAATAGTCATTATTCTTAGCCCATTGGGCAAATTAGTTAACACAAAGGAATCTCTCATCAAGCCTAGTATCTTTCGCCCATTTGAATCTGTTTGCTTAATTCTCAGCATAAAATATCATGTTTTAAATAAAAATGGCGGACAGGTCGGGTAATCTGAAATCACATTTTTCATGTTGCTCGTGTAGTTCAAGGAATTATTATTACCTCACTGAGCAAATTTATCAAAACAGAGGGATCCCTATGCATAGCCTAACATTTTATTCCTATTTTGCATCTATTTACATATGCCAAAAATCAAGATTTGATGGTCACATTAAAAATGGCGGCCATAGGGGTCATCAGAAAATCGCACTTTTGGCTGTTGCCCGTATACATGTAGTTCAAGGCATTATTCTTAGCCCATTATGCAAATTTGTCAACACCGAGGGATCTCTAAGCATAGCCCAACTTCTATTCCCATTTTGAATCTATATACATATCCCACAGATCAAGATTTGATGGTCAAATTCAAAATGGCGTCCTTATGGGGTCATCTGAAAATCACACTTTTTCCTGTTGCTCATGTAGTTCAAGTCATTATTCTTACCTCAGTGAGCAAATGTTTCAAAACTGATGGATCTCTATGCATAGCCTAACATCCTATGTTTTTTTTGAATCTATTTACATATGTCTAAGATCAAGATTTGATGGTCAAATTCAAAATGGCTGCCATATGGGGCCATCTGAAAATCACACTTTTGTCCGTAGCTCGTATAGTTCAAGGCATTATTCTTAGCTCATTATGCAAATTTATCAAAACTGTGGGATCTCCAAGTATAGCCCAACAACCTGTGCTCTTTTTGAATCCACTTACGTATCCCTAAGATCAAGATTTGATGATCAAATTCAAAATGGTGGCCATATGAGGTCATCTGAAAATCATATTTGTTCATGTAGCTCGTTTACTTCAAGGCACTGTTCTACGCTAATTGTGCAAATTTATCAAACAGAGGGATCGCTTAGCATAACCTAACAACTTACGCCCATTTTGAATCCATTTGCATAGCCCCAAGATCAAAATACGATGTTTAAATTCAATATGGCAGCTGTGTGGGGTTATTTGAATCTCCTGCTTTTCCATGTTGCTCGTGTATATCAAGGGATTGTTCTTAGTTGATTGTGCAAATTTACCATGTGGGTCCCACATCACAGCCAGATACCTTTTGCCCATTTTGAATCTATTTGCTTAGTCGTCCGATTAAAAATGATAGTTAAATTCAAAATGGCGACCATAAGGAGTCATCCGGAAATTCTTCTTTTTTCATGTTACTGTTAGAATATTTTTATTCCAGGTACAAACATGTCTAAATTGAGCAGAATAACGCCATAGCTTATTACATTATGCCCATTTTTATTCCATTTGCATAACCTTCAACTGAGAATACCATTGTTAAATTCAAAATGGTGACCAACCATTCAAGGTATTGGATTAGATGGAGCTGAAAGTAACAACTTCTCAAAGCCAATCTCCTTCACAAAATAGATCGATCTATCTGTTTATGGGCCTAGTTTGGCTCTATTCGTACAATCATCAGCTAGAAAAATAATCATCGACAAACAATATAATGGTTACACAATGGTTATTATGCCTACCTTAAACCCTACACTACATACAAGTAATTCCGTCTGTCTACCCATTCGTAACAATTAGTATTGTAGATATTAATTTATAACCGATTTGTATCCATTTTTGACTTCATTTACCAAAATTACACTAAAATGATCTTAATTTGAATAATTAACGTGTTATCTATAACTAATTTAAAACTTACACTACATACTAATGATTCAATTTGGATACGCATTCGTAACAATTAGTACCGTGAATATTAATTTATAACCGATTTTCGTCAATTTTGACCTCATTTGACCCAAATATGACCCTAAAATGACCTTAATTCTAATAATTACCGTGTTAGCGATGACAACACCCAACCCTACACTACATTCAACTGGAATTCCCAATCGTAACAATTAGTACTGTGCATATCACCGATTTTCACAAATTTTTGACCTTATTTGACCCAAAAGTGACCCTAAAATGACCTTAATTCTTATAATAAACGTGTTACCTCCGAGTACCTGACACTCTACACTACTTACAACTAATTCAGCTTGGATACTCATTGGTAACAAATGATGCGGTGGGTGTTAATTTATAACCGATTTTTACCCATTTTTGACCTTATTTGACCCAAAGAGTGACCCCAAAATGACCTTAATTGACCAAAATCTGGGTGGTATCCCCTCCTATCTTGATCTCTACCACTCAAAGAACTAATTTAACATGGGTACCCATTTGTAACAAAAAATGCCATCGAAAGTTTTTAAATGCGTTTTTGAGGTCTTTGGCCGAGGATTTATAATAATTCTTCACGAGTCTTCAGAAGACCATCACTGATATATCTACCCTGGTACAAACAAACTAATAAGTTGGTCTGATCACATAATTAGTTGAAATTTTCTCCCCTCAATTTCAGGAACTTACTCATAAGATAACGGGGGAATCGACTGTTCTACAAGTCATATATTTCTCTGGCATTTTGTCCCCCGGAGACAGCTATAGTCAGACCATCAATCCTGTAGTTCAAGAAAACCTTGAAGAAGGAGATTATGACCTGTCCGTAGATGCAGATTACTCTTCCAACGTGTTCGAATTCACTTCACGAGGCAATAACGTAATGCGAAAAACAGTATTCATCAAGCAAGCTTTGCCCGATCTTCGACTTGTTAACATCATTAGCAACATAACACATAGAGACAATTCGGCAATTGCCACTATTCAGTGGGAAGTTAACAATACTGGTGAAGGAGCGGTGTTAGCTGGAGCCTGGATAGACCAATTCAGTCTGGTTTCTGCTGATAGATTACTTCGCTCGTTGGTAGATGTACCCGTCACGAGAAAATCATATCTTCGTCCAGCCAGCTCGTACGTGTCGCAAATAACTGTTGCCATACCCAGCGCTATATATGGAACATGGAGTATTCGCGGTGTAGTCGATGGGTCACGCATCACGTCTGATGTGGACTACAACAACAACGTGTTAATATCAGCAGCCATTCTTTTACCTAAAATTCTGCCCAACCTCAAAGTGACATTACTGGAACGTACAGACGACTATGAAGCTTACGGAGGTCAGCAAATCACTGTGAAGTGGTCAGCGGTTAATGACGGAACAGCGTCTATTCTGTCTCGGTCCTGGACGGATGCGGTTCTACTCAGTAAGGAGATGGACGATCTGGTCGGGGCCGTTGTGCTTCACATTGAAACCATTGCAGACGACTTAGGACAAGGGGAATCGTACACACGGGAAAGGTCTGTAACAATTCCAGAAAATATTGTCGGTGCAGTGTTTGTGATCATCAGTGTTAATCACGAGGACAATATTCTAGAAGATCGAGATAACGACGATAACAGTCGAGGTCTGTCCATTGATATCCAAACACCACCGACGCCGGATTTGAAAGTTACCAGTGTAACAGCCTCGCATATTGAAGGACAGCGACTCGTAGAGATATCCTGGGAGGTTACTAATCAAGGAAATAGCATGCTCAAATCAGCAGGATGGACAGATTGTCTGTATCTACAACCCGCTTCTGGTGGCAGACTAGTGCATCTGGGTAACTTTGAAGCGGAAGCACGTCTTTCGACAGGGAAGTCGATACGATTTTCTAAAATTGTGCCAGTAGGTAAAATCGACTCACTATCAACAGTTAATGTACAGGTAGATTGTAAGAATAATGTCACCGAAATCAATGGCGAGTCTAACAACATAGCATCCACGGACAACCAACTGTCCATACCTGTGCTTCCGTCTCCATCGTTGGTTGCATCGTTCCTACAGCTTACTCCAAATCGTCCCAAAATGGGCGAACAAGTTGCATTGTCATACTCAGTAGCTAACGAAGGCGATGGTGCCACGTACGTGTCATCTTGGGTAGATGGTATTTATATATTTGGCTCTTCTGCCGCTTCTGTTAGTGACGTCATCGAATCCGGAATAAAAGTGGCTGAGCTTCCCCATGTCGGATCGTTAGGAGCTAGTCAGTCGTATCTGGAGAAAGTGCTGTACTGGGTTCCCTTTGAAATATATCAGCAAACGATTTACATAATCCCGGATATAAACGGTGTACTACAAGATGCAACTTTTGCAGGCAAACATTCAGTCAGTGTCCAGGAAGGTGATCTATCCAATCTCGAAGCAGTGTTCAGTGACCACATGGAATTGAGTAGCAGAGGCGGACAGCCTTTTGTGTTCGAGTACAACATTACTAATACCGGATCAGGCGTGCCCTTGAGGCCTTGGTTTGATTCAGTTTTCCTTAGCTTGGACATAGTCATTGATCCGTTTGACAGAAAATTAGGTACGTTTGAGCGAGCCATAAACGTCGCCATCAATTCCAGCGAAGTTGTATCGGTAGAAGTCTTTATTCCGTTCGATCTCCCGTCCAGTTCATACTATATCATTGTTTCAGTGGACAGTAGGGACGATATTTACGAAGTTGATGAGTTTGATAACGATGCTTATCAGTTACTCACCTTAGTGGAAGCTGTCAGCACAGATATCGCTGTTATCGCTGTCTCAGCTCCCCCTTCTGCCAACGTTCTAGAAGATGTAACAATAACATGGGACTTACAGAACAATGGCTCCTTAGAAGCGACGGGCTATAGATGCGACAGTGTATACTTGTCTCGGGATACAGAATGGGACATAAATGATATAAGGGTCGGGGATCCCAGCTGTGGATTCCTCAGGATACCTCCTGTAAATATCCTTCCGGATGGTCAAAGCTACAGTCTGAGAGCATCTGTCCCATTCGTGAAAGACGAAAGCTACAATACTTTGGTGAAAACTAGAACCAACGTCATAGACTTCAAGTTGGACAATAACGTTGGGGTTGCTGCATCCCAATTAGGTGTTACCGTTAACTCTCTCACTTTGGACTCAGAAGTTGTTACGCTGTTAGGCAGAGGAAACGTTTTAGCTTACAAGATATCTGACGTCATATCTGACCAATCGCTTCTTGTGTCTGTCACAAGTACGCAGCGAGACGATGTAAATAACATGTATGTCAAATTCGCCGAAGGCGTTTCAAAATACGACTACGATTTCACCTCGACTGCTCCTAATCAGCCTGACCAGACGGTCATTGTTCCTTTCACTAGATCCGGAGACTATTATGTTCTTGTTGAAGGAACTGCGACCTTAAGTCAAACATCTGTACAGCCTTCAGAAGTGAGAATTTTGGCTAAGCTGGCAAAGTTCGAAATTATGAAAACTGAACCCAAGACTGCCGCAGGACTGGGTAGAATCACTCTGAAAATAGAAGGAACAAGGTTTCCCTACGACGTTACAGCGACTTTAGTGGCGAAAGATTTGTCAGAGATCCAAGCTTTGGACATTTATAGATTTTCGTCAACGCTCGTTTACGCAACATTCGATCTGACAGGTCAGACAATTGGTACGATATTTGACTTGAGACTTGAGAACACGCTAACCGGAGTAAAAACGCCCATACAGACAGATGCTCTTAGAGTTGTCCTTGGAATCCGCGGGAAAGTTGAGATGAAATTGGAGCGACCTCGAGCGTTGAGGCCTGGGGAAACAGCAGTAATAGTCTTAGATGTCCAAAATGTGGGAGACACAGACGTGGCTGTTCCCATCATTCATGCTACATTGTCAAATGGAGCTGAAATGCAGCTATCTTCAGATGTCGACAGTGACGTGTATGAAAGGGAGATCACTATGATTGCCTCACCTTTGGAGGGGCCAGGTGGGATGCTACACCCAGGTGCAGCAAGTCGAATTCAGGTGAAGGTGCGGCGAATTGATCCGATGAGCACAGGGCGTTCAACAATCCGATTCCATATAATGGCCAATGATGAGACTCCTCACCTCTATGCTGAGCCGAACGATGTATTTAGGTACCAAGAATATAAGAATGAGACCTGGAATCAAGTTTGGGGAAATCATTTAAACTTTGTAGGGAGGACAAAGCAGTCATTCTACCGTGCAATATCTGGCTACCTGAATATTTTAAGTGTGTCTGGAAAGCGAGTTCACCGTCTGAGAAACCTAATCCAGACGTCACTGGAGATGGCAGACGGGGTATTACTAGACACTGTGTTAGCGACTGCAACAGATTTGAAATTTATCCACAAGATCGACTCTCCAGATTTGCTACAATTCAGAAGATATTTCAGTGCTCGTGTCGGTATGAGATCAACAACTGGATCACTGGGAAAAGGATGGATTTCTCCTTTCTGGTAAGTAACGTTGATATCGTGTGTCTATTGGATTACTGTCACCGGTCCAGCATACATTGAAATAGATATAAAAGGTGGATTGCATACACACCAATGAAACTGCTATTGATTTACAAAGCCAACGAACCATGTGAGGGACGGGGATGGTATCACCAAAAAAATTTATTATTAATTGACATGTACTTGCCAGAATATTAGTGTCATCAGCGACACGATTTTCCTGGAGTATTTCTTATTTATACTTGTATTTCCAGGGACTCTAGAATAGCCAACTTCAGCGTGGAAGTTATCATTCTCTCCCATGAACGCATATTATACCCGTTTGTGATTGCGGAATACGGGGCTTACATCAACCCCTCTCTGGGGATTTTGGAATTCGAAGACTCGGGTAAATTTTGTCATCAACTTTAGTGCTGCGCTATTCTATGTGTTTGTCTTGCAGAGCAACATCTATAACAACGCATATCGGTACAACGATCTAACATTAACCACTTGCTATATTCTTAAATCATGAACGATATAAATAATCATGGTCTTTAAGCGTAGAGCAGTACAACTGTATTGATAATAAAGTTTCAATCTTACCGATAACCATAGTTGAATATTTGAATATCTAGTCAACTGGAAAATACGGAATTGTGCAGTGACGATACATCTATAACTTCAAATTCCACGTTTCGTTTTTACCGTCTGCATTGGAGATGTAGTCGACGTACTTTTATTGTTTACAATTACAGGATTATATTTAACAATCGGGAAGGAGGAGTACCAATACAGTTTTGATACAGGAAAACTTCTATCTGTGACCAATCTGATGGACGAAAATCGGATGACATTCCAATATAACGTTGAAGGATTGCCACAGACGGTCATTGACCAGAAGGATGGCAGGCTACAAATTATCTATGACGACATGCACAGAATATCAACGACGACCCTACTGGAAGGGAACCGAACTGTCTCCACTGCGTCAGTTTCTAGCTATATCTATTTGTGTTTTTGAGCCAAAGATACCAGGAATTGCGAATTATAGAATTGATTGTTATAAAGCTTATGCAACTCAACTAAACAAAATAATATTTTTAGCTAAACTGTGTAACAAGTGCAGTCGGAAGACGGGTCCAAATGGTTATACAATAAACTACCAAAAAGCCAGGGATTGGGTATCACACCGCAGTACTTTGATGCTTTAAGTCAAAATGCCAATGGAAATTCAACATGGAGTACACACATGCATTCATTGAACGACATATTGTCTCAAAAGTTATATATTTGTTAATTTTCAGTTTGTATGTCTACGATGAAGGGAACAGGCTGTCAAGTGTGACTATCGATGGAGAGACGACACGATATTCCTATAACGATGACGACTTCCTCACGCTGATCGAGAAACCAACTGGTGAACTTCAGGAATTTACCTTTACGAGTGAAGGGTTAATTCTCAGAAAAAGTGTCACTGGCATAAACAGGGAACTGGTAGCTGAAAGAAACTACACATACCACGGACTGGGTGTAGTCACCGTGGAGGAAAGCCCGGAACAGTCTTCACTGACCTACACTTATGATGACAACAAGCAGCTTGTTGGCCTCAGAAGAATTGGTTTTCCCCCTTTCCGGTGGAGTCGAACAGCTCATAGTATGACCTCTTATGAAGGCGATAACGTGAGTATAAGTATTCACGTACAGGTAGATGATTATACACCACAGTAATTTAACTATTGTGTCTCTACATGTACACCCCGAAAGCACGACTAATGCCAATGTTTGTTAATTGTCGACCGTTTAAAAAAAACATATATATTCGGCCACTCACACTGGTATTCGTACCAAAGTAATTGACAATATAATAGCTATGATTTATTAATTTTGACTCCTACGTGGGTTCTATGATTATAGAAATTTAGACACACATTTTTAATGCACAAGCTTCATGCTCTCGTGCTTAGGCCTTTATCAAGTGGTCTGTTGAATCGAATAAAAATGTCAGTAATATGCAGATTGTCAATGGTTTATTCTTTTCCATGGATGACCGAATATTAGAAAGAGATATAGACAATAACAATTCTAATTGTTTACGAATTGCCATGAGGGTTAGATTACGGGGCGAAGAACCACGACATAATATGTATTTTTAACCGGTTATTCCATTCGATAGGGCGCAAATGAAGAACTTAATAAACGTAGAATGGTTGACGATATGACGTTACGTATGGAGATGCAGTTCAGTTAAGAACAGATAATATTACTGCCTCCAAACAACTTACTCTACGTCGTGAAATCAGACTAGAAAATGTTACTCAATAACGCTTTCTGAGGCCTGATCAACAGCAGAAATCATGACTGTATCATAAGTACAAATTAGAGCAACGTTGCACTACAGTCATCACCCGAGATTATTAATAAACATTACATTGAACATTGATCTAATATGACTAGGGCGCTACTAAAAGAAAATATTCAGTTATGTATCGGTATCGTATTTACATTGGCGACGTATATATATGAAGGTATATATAATGAACAGATCTAGTAGGACTGAAGATTAGGTATTGAATTATTCACTCGAATCACCGAAGAAATTAAACCAACGGTTCCAAAATTCTGCTGATTTGCATTTCAAGATCTCAGTTCAAATCCGCGTTACGCGGCCTAATAAACTAGCTTATTTAACCATCATTCTGTACCAGAGTGGTTCATGAGTTAAGAGTCCTTAAATTATTCTAATGAACGTCTCTACTACATGTTCAAGCGTCCCATCCGTATGGCTCTCTTATGTTCCTCTATTCTGCACCGAAGGGTTCAGCAGGATTCTCCAATGTAGCTGCTGCCTCATTCGCATTCTGCGTAATACACTCGGTATTTCAGGTTTGTCAACTGGTTACCCAGTGTGCAACCAGATGATTATATTTGCCTCTGATTGCACACTGTGTAACCAACTGACAAATGAGAAAGACAGAGAAGACAGACTGCGACGGAGAACATTGTGTAGAATGCGAATTTGGCAGCAGCTAAATAGGGAAAGCCACTTCGATGTAGAATAGAGGAACACAAGAGAGCCAAACGGATGGGAGATTCTTAAGAACGTAGAGTAAGTTGAGAGTATGTCGTAATATTATTCTCATATGTTTAAGGTAGCAAGCGTCAGATCTGACATTCAATATTCAGCCGTCGTCCAGAACAGAATTTCCGCGTCAATAATCGAAAGACCTAGTATTTCGTATGACAGTCAGCATCAATTCCAAATGTGTATGAAATAAAAACACAACATGGTTTCATACAAGAGAGAAGCGATCAACAGTTTTCGATGAGGTCAGCAAGACAAGAGATGTCTCACCCGAGTTCCAGTTCACAGCCTGGCTGAAGTTCACATAGTTTCAGTTCACGAAGCCAAGGACGCACCTTATGCTGATCGCTGCGGGCCCGAGCTGCCCATCTTCAGAATAATCGTCTATTGTATTCCCATTTTCGCGATTCATTGAGAACCACTAAGTGGATTAGGTTGAAATCTAGGAATGTCTACCATATTCCTGTTATCCATGTGCAAGGATGTAAGATTCTCGGAAGAATTTGAGTGACACTTTGACTGTAAAATGCAGCAGACTAAAATAATGGGGGATGGGGTGGTATGAATATAGATTTAAGATAAATTCGATTTGATACCATACCTCATTTTTAACTGTATTATGCTATTAACTTTCCCCGTATTTGAGCAATGAGGTAGAGAATTCTGTGGAATTTATTCGATATTTTAACCGGAAATACCGCAAAACTCCACCGAAAATGAACTATTTTCTTGAGGAATTTTAGTCCCTTGAAAAGAAATATTTCTCTAACTGTAATCTTTTTCGGTGAATTGACTTTTTGGTATTTCCCCGATATATCTGCGACAATTGCCGAGAAAATAATTCTATAATTTAGATAATTTTATAGTGTTTGTATTTTTTCTTAAATTTATGAGAAGTATCCTTGATGCATGCTATTTTTATTGTATTATCATGTTCACAAGAGTACTGAAACTTACCACGCTATATCTTTGGGTCAAGCTCTACTAGAAAATGTTAAAAAACATCCAAGATGGCCACCATGATGACGTCACAATGACGCCATCTTAAAATGAAAGCATCCAAGGCTGCTAAAAAACAGGGAAGGAATTGGTCCTGTTCAATATATTTCTGATGTGTCTCTCGTTGCATACGTGATGTGAATTTGTGAAGCTTAGCTCTAATTATTGAAGATACTTCAGCAATACTGTAAACAAAGTCTAGGCAAATGAGAGTTGCATATGTGGTACCAGTGGACGATGGAAACAATTTTGTTGAGGCGTTCAACTGTTATCACAATTGTTTGACAACCCAATGAAATTACCTTTCCCCGATAAAGAACACAACACCGAAGATTAAAAATTGTATATTATCTGAACTAAACAAGATAACATTTTGGTAGTAACCCTACAATATTGCAGAGGTCGGTGTCCGCATCATAGTGAACATTGTTGCCCAGGAAGCAGATCGGCTTTCAATCATGGTTTATGTATTCATGCACACAGCAACCTGCAGCCAAAGCTCAATGACATTGTTATTGTAGACATGTACAAGAATGAAGTCACTGAATCTGATTTATATTCATAATTTATTTGTGTGGCAATTGACAACCAGAAAATAATATAAGTAGCCTATAGGTCTTCTTCAAGATTACACGTATGCCTACCGGTACATCGAATAATTATTTTAAAATCCATTCAGCAATTGCACACAGAAAAAATACCCTTACGTTACTAAAAAATTCAATCACAGACACAGAAAACCATTATTAACATCAAAAAATAAATTTACCTCCACTGCCTGGCCCAAACGGAAAATTATTTTGTCAACTTCAACAGGTCAGAGCAAAGCACTAAGTGGGGTATATATCCAATCTAATTAAAATTAAATCCTAACGGCTTCCCCATTTGGATATGTCGCTGTTAGGATCTAACCGGCTTGCAGTAAGGCGCGTGTTGACCGATCCCGAGAGGTTTTCATAGTGCTTTGAAGGGAACGTAATGACAAGTGCTTTCTGGTTGGCTCAGCCGAAGCACACGCCAAGCTGTGGGGGAATCTTCTGATGTTGCCGCCCACCCGCCAGGTTGGCTCCATAATGCGGGGTAGAATTATGGACTCGTCCTTGACGTAACCTTGAGTCCATGAACCTATCCCCCCTGCCCGACTCAAGTAAAGTAGTTAAAATGCGGTTGTGATGTCATAAGACTATTAAATATTCATGAGCTGGGCGCTCCGAACACAAAATTCAATTGAAATCAGTAAGATCCTACATAGCGACATATACGATTGGGGAGCATTGATAGGATATTAATTTATTAAGATTGGGTATATATCCCACCTAAGATATTAAATCAAAGTTTGGATATTGAAATATATCCTAATTGGGATATTTTCACCGATTTTCATACTAAACGGCAATGTCGGATTTCGGCATCAAAACTACCAAAAACAAGATAGAATCTACTTCACAAAACTGACAATACGATTGTATAATTTTGCTGACCTTTTCTCGTCGACATTATTATCTGTGCAATTGCAATTACGTGCAATACTTTTTGATGCTGTTGTTGCAGTATACTTCCCATCAATAACCACTGTTGTATGTCTTTAAACGAACAGAAGAACTACTAGCACAATATGCCAGCTTGAACATATGGAAGTATGAAAAAAATATTCAAATTACGATATTTTATCCCAATTGGGATATATATCCCAGTTAGTCCTTTTCCCTGACCTGTTCAACGAGCTGTCATTACGGATATGGTAAGAATCAAGAACATTACTTTTGCTGGATGACAAATGATGCAGAACGATAAGATCAGTCAATTTGAAAATTGCAGTAAAAAGGATGCTTTCGCTTGATGAAATAAATCAAGTTTTCCTTGCAAGAAATGTTTTCAAACTTAGCACACAAAACGGCGGCTTTCAGTCATGCCATGTGCATGCTTTCAGTCACGCAGTAGCGCGGAAACTTGCAACATTCATTTATTTGATAATATTAACACGTGTGCGCCGGGAAACAAGTAATGAATTCAGTGACGGGTATAAAACGTTTTACACACCTCGATCTGTCCGAATGTCACACTCGCACAGTGTCAAAACTCTCCAGTCGACTGATGGAACGAAAACGAAACTGCCTCCTCGTCTCTCCTTTTCAAACTCTCTCACCGGGACTGCACTATAATTTTGGCAGTGCGGTTCAGCCGATCTTAAAACATGACGTCTTTTCGTAAATTCGGTGTATTTCATTGGCTATCAGAACCGAAGATGAAGTGGGCATATTCCGTGACTACGACCTGTGCCATATTGACCAGTTTACAGACAAAACACAATCTTTCGAAGAAAATCTCTCAAGATATCAGCAGAAGTGTTGTCCAGGAAACGCATTCGACATATTCTTCAATATCTGCACCTAGAAACGGCTCGTCGTGAGATTAATTCAGAGAAATTATTCGAAACTAGGTCGAACTACTTCATAGCGCATTCAATAAACGGAGTGACGCGGAACTTTCAGTCATTCTCTCATTTTGCGCAGGGGTGTTGTAATGAAAACCATACCGCTTGGATAGATCGCACCTCTGAAATTACCCATAAGCCAGTTCACCTAGCATGGCAAGAAACAGGGAATTTTCCCTGTTTAAAAAGCAAGAACTACATGATAAATTAGTAAATAATAGTCTGATGTGAACTAAAATAATTTTCACCCTCTTTTCCAAGCAGAAAAGTAAGAATTTTGAAGAAATATGATGAAAATGCCACTTTTCTAGTATCCCACCTGGTCGCAATTTTTAATTTACCTTACCTTACCGTGGGTCATGCAAATGATAGCAAAAAACAACAACAAGGGGAGGGGGGAGAAATGTTTCCCCAGGTCAGAGGCCATGCAGACAGGGTTAAAAAATCCAAATTCGATTCATCACAAAAATCATTTGTGGATAAAAGCATTGCTGGGATACAAACCATCACAGAGATCAGTTTTGCTTCTTCTGATGTTTTTAGAATATGCAGTCAGTATATTTGTCTGTAGGGTCCTGTGACTTCTTGTCAGTACGCCGGCGTCTTTTCCAGCGGCGTTCAATTGTAAGAAACTCCCGCCAGTCACCTTGACTGCATCTCCGTGACGTAACGTCATATCGTCGCCCGTTCTACGTTCATCATGACGTAATCTAGCCTCCATGGCAATTAATAAATAACTATAATCTCTATATGAACTATCGACAGTCTGTATATTTACTGGCAATATTTATGAAATTCAACAGATCACTCGATTACAGCTCGTCTATAATAATAGCTATGCTAAGATATTCTGTATTATTCTCCAATATAATCCATGTCTGTGTGTCAAGAATAAAAACAAAAAACGGGTAACTTTTTTCTTTCTTTAAATTCATGAAAGTAATTAAACTTCCGAATTTAAATAAGTTACTGATAAATTACTGACAAGTTCAGACAGGTTACTGAAACCTGGAATGGGAATTCCTCAATGTCGTGGTTGAAATCGTGTTGAGATGAAAATTATGTTTGATAAATTGTTTTTTTTTTAATTGTGTAGATTGTGACAAGAGAAGAGTATATAATCGAGGATGATAAATATGTCATTGAGGACGGTAACCGCGATGGTATCGGGTTCGTTTATACCGAAGACGGCAATCTGCGGACATTCATCAACGGCAATGGGAATGAGTATAATTTTGAGTACAACGACGCAGGGAAGAGAACACAGATATCCTATCCAGATGGACTGATCGACCAGTATTCATATGACGACAGTGAACATGTGGATGTGGTTACCACGAGGGGCGGCGGCCGTCTCTTCTATCAGTTCAATCAAAAAGGTCAAATTCTACAAGAACTTACTGAATCGGGAGATCGCGCCTTATTCGTATATGACAAGGACGGGAAGTTAACATCTGCAACCAATCCAGCCGGCTCTATTACAACAACGTATACTGGAGATCGACCAAGAAGAGTTGAATATTCCAATGGCAAATACCTGGAGTATTCCTTCACTGATAATGGACTGAGAACAGGTATCACGGGTAGTGATGGGTATGAAATCAAATATGTTTATGATGATCAGAACCGTTTGACTTCAGCGCGAAGCGGGTTGGATAATTTGCTTTCCGTTCAGTATAACTCTAAGGGATTAATGCAGAAGAAAATTTTAGGTAACGGGGCATACACAGAGTTTTCGTATGATCCGCGATCTTCTTATCTTCTGTCGATGAGGAATTTCTACCCGGATGGGTTGATAGAGTCCGAATTTGAGTACAAGTACGATACCAGCAACAGAAGGATTTCCTTAATGACATCCAGTGGTGAGTGGTCCTTCCGTTATGATCCAGCCGGACAGCTTACCTATGTGAAAAGACCAGACGGGACAGAAACGGTGTATGTTTATGATAAACAAAGAAACAGGGCGTCAACGTCAGTAAACGGCAATAAAAAATTGTATTCAGTTAACAATATGGATCAGTACAATGAGTTTGGGTCTCAGACATTTGCGCACGATCTCAACGGGAATCTTATTCTAAAAGAAGAAAATGGTAAGAATTTATCGTTCGCTTTCGATGATAAAAACCGTTTGGCTGGGGCCCGAAGTCCACTGACAGCATGTGCGTATACTTACGACGCTAAAGGTCTACTGCACAAGAAAGTATGTGATTCAAAGGAAACCTTGTTC
This sequence comes from Hanleya hanleyi, assembly GCA_036873755.1. Classification (NCBI taxonomy): domain Eukaryota; kingdom Metazoa; phylum Mollusca; class Polyplacophora; order Lepidopleurida; family Hanleyidae; genus Hanleya; species Hanleya hanleyi. The sequence goes on from JAVTVY010022874.1 coordinate 24,172, forward strand.
CTGATGGATTCATTTGGTCCTAATGGGGCACAACTATTAGCCGAAGTAAGTCTAACATAATTTCATTACGTTGGGGCAATCGAACTGGTGTGCGAGTTTATTAGATCAATTTATGTTTCAATTAATTAATTTTCAAATATATTGTAGTGCAGCACACTTTTCGTATTTTTATATCCTGAAATCTCGAGGAAACTCACAGTAGCGAATGTCATTGTAAATATGTAAACAGTACTAAAACAAATTACGTCCTAGTCTTGATGTAACCTTTCTGTTTCCACTTGCTGGTCAAGTGTTTTGACAAATGAATTAGAAATATCGTACGGGTAAAGTTAAACGGCGCTATCACCTTCTCACTTTCCAGTATCCTGACGGTGAATCCGCCATGTTCTACTACAGTGCTGAAAACCTTGGACTGTTTGCCATGAAGACATCTGGATCAATCTACTACTATAATTTCGATCCCATTGGGTAAGGATGTAACTAACCTGATACCACTTAAAACTCTGCAGCAATGTCATGGCTCCTACATCAGGGTTTTCAAAGTTTGTAGGCCTAAAATGTAGTTCACGCGCACATAGTGTGCAGCATATTTGGCAGTACTTTTCTTAACCGACAGCTGGGACGTTTTGAACATGGTGTCCAAATTCTCCGTGTTATTTGAATGAACAAGCACAATTCAATTCGGAATAAGATACATTCCTACATCCGTCTAATACGTATTTCTGATGTTTATTATATCGTCTTCAGAGAGATCATTGTTTTGATTTTATTCTGATATGGGCAATACGAATAATTGTCCTGATCATTGAATGAAATTAACCCGGCGCTTGGAGCCGTATGAACCCATATATTACAAGATCCTCATAGTGTTCATATGATCAGTCACAATCAAAGCGTTATCTATTCTAGATAACGACTTTACAAGGAAAATCTTATGGATTAATAATGCTGATCTGCGATACGGATTTGATATTTTTTTAACATCATGATTTCTTGCCGGCATCATTGAAAGCTGTTGACCGCTTCTCTTGTTGGAAACTAGCATTTTTTATGTAAACTATGACTTATTCTGTTAATTTGTGCTAATGCTATTATATGAATCAGGTCTTTGGGTTATGGACTCGGGAATTCTTCAATGGGTCATGGTTAAATATTGAATGCCGGACTAGACTATTGTATTTCATCTGAGGTACAAACGTCTCTTAGGTACACGCTTCAAACTAAAGTGTTGAAATAACCCTTTAAGGATGTCCACAGGGACTACACTTATACGAGCAGTCACCGTGGACACACTTAAAGGATTATTTCAACACTTTACGGGTAAGTTTCAACACTTTAGTTTTAAGCGTGTACAAACGTCAGATTCGACATTCAGTAGACAGCCGTCCACCATGAAGAAGTTGCGCATCCACAATCGAAAGAGCAAATTTATAAGACAATATTTTTGTAGGCACCTATTCGTATATTTCATGTAAACGTCATATATTTCCAGCTCGGTGGTTGCAATTTTGAGTGACAACGGTGAACGTCTCAACGCTTATGAATACGATCCATTTGGGACGATTGTTTCATCGACGGAGAAATTGAAGAACTCATTCAAATACATCGGTCAGCTGGGAATTATCTCCCTTGGCCTGGATGAAATATCCGACGTATATTTCATGAGGGCTCGCTGTTATGACTCTGAGCATGGTAGATTTTTCTCTTTGGATCCTATTGGTTTCCGCGGTCATAGCAGGAATCTATACGCCTACTCTGACAACAACCCTGTCCATTTCTCAGACCCAAGAGGCACAATCCTTCCTATTTTGTTGGTGATAGGGGGACGGGCACTTCTTGGTGGTGCAATTAATCTGGGTGGATGGGCCATCAGCAATGCTCTCACCCCTGGAAGCGATTGGTCAGGTAGGTGTTCATATTATCCGAATAGCTTGTCAAGGGAATAAAACGAGTGCGGTGTAACAAATTAAAGTCACAAGGCCAGTGATGCTAATCCGGGATGTTAGTAGAGGGAATTGGGTGTCTTCATACCACATACCGCAGAAGGGAAGAAGGGAAAATATGGAGAGAGGGTCAAACTATGGATAAAAGAACAAAAGGATATCCTATGGATAACAACTTCTTTATTGCCGTGGAGCTGACTATTCGTTGGAGATACTTCCAGAACCCTGGTTCCACAGCAATAAAGAAATGGTCATCCATAGAATAGCCTTGTGTTACATACGTCGAATTCTAAATGCCTGTCAGATAAATTATGAATTAATGGTAAAAATATGGAGTAAGGCGCTGAAGAGAGAGCAAGATCAGGGTGTAGTTTCGGTAGGAGAGCCGGAATCAAATATGCGATCACCATGATTATTACGTGAGTATTGTAAAGAATAGACGCCATATTTAGTCACTTGCTTTTTTTAGTCCAAAGATAAGGATCATCTCTCACTCCATAGAATTCTAATTTTATACCAATCAATATTATCGTGCAAACGTGTACTATAAAAATATGTATTCACATGGACGTGTGAAGAAGGATGCGAATAAGGGGAAATAACTACTTTAAAAGGAAACCTTCTCATAATGCGTTGGGTGAGAAAATGCGTTGGGTGAGAAACAATGTTACCATGATGTAAGAGGAAAACACTCGATAGTGAATAACAAGGTGAATATATAATATAGAAAAAAGCGAAAACGATATCATGTATTTTTTTTTTCAATAAATATTTTATTCATCAAATAATCGTGACTATAACAACATCAGTTATCATTTGTTATATATGATACATAGATAATTGTCTATTATGTCGCTGGTGTGACTTTCATCTCTATTATTCGCTATACGTTGATGAATCTTAATTCGAACATACCTCCAGTCCGTCTCAATGTTATAGCATTGTACCGAAAGTGGTGTTGAATTCCCGATAAACACCGGCGAACACCTGCAGAGCTGTGACGTTTTCGGCTGGCGGAGATAATTATAGTGAGCGCGCGCGAAATGTATACTTTCCCGCAGTTTGCAACAATGTTCGCATTGACCAGCTGGGATGTGACGCCCCATTCAAAAATTGATTTGATCAACGTGGAAGGCATACACTAACATATTTTAGCTAATTTAATGGAATTTCGTGGGAAAATTTTAATGGGAAATTTGAAACCTCTTCCTCGGTCTTTATTTCTTAAATAAACTCCGTCCGAAGTACTTCTTTATTTTAGCTTAGTGTAAGTCTGATAAAGTAATGGCACCATCATTGATCATGACAGAAAACATGGAAGTTTAACCGTTTCACTTTGAGTGTGTTTGTTAGTGTTAATACCAGAGACCATACATCTGGATACGTATGTTAAAATAACTCTGTATTTATTTGCACAGGAGCGACAGGTGCTTTCGTGGAAGGAGCGATAACTGGAGCCCTGATTCCTGGTATTCCCGTTGGTGGAGCTACTGGGGCTATAAGTCAGGCTATCAAGAAAGTTGCTTCCAAAATCGGCCCAAAAATAGTCTCCGGTGTTAAAAACATAGCTATACCAGCTGCTAAAAAGGCCCTCACAAAGATTGGATCAGCAGTCCGCGGTGCATTAAACTCTAAAACTGTTGCCAGCTCTAGGCAAGCGCTTTCTAAACTTGGATCAAAGTTAACAGATGCATTGAAAACAACCGGTCAAAAGTTAACAAATGCAGGCAGGAGAGCCGTTGATGCGATTAACCAGAAAATTCAAACGGCTCTGGGATCACAAACACTGACAGCCACAAAGAAGGTTATTTCGGATCTGGGTAAAAATATTGCAAATGTTGCTAAAAACGTTGGGTCCAAAATTTCTTCAGCAGGAAGAAAGGCGTTATCTGATATACAGGGGAAGATTTCTTCGGCCTTGAATTCACCAAGTTTGACTGTAGCCAGGAAAGCTCTGTCAGACATCGGTAAGAAGATAACCACTGGTCTTAAAACAGGTTTGAAAGATTTATCGTCAGCGGCTAAAAATGCGTTCAGTGGTGCAAAGAATGCAATTCAGAAAGCTCTGGGTTCCAATACGATGTCGAAAGTAAAAAATGTTATCAAAGATATAGGAAGTCGGGCGAAGAAATTCCTTCGAACAGATCTTGGTGCTACTCTCGCTGGAGGATTCGGAGGAACACTAGTCCAGGAAGTAATTGACAAAATCCGAAGCGGAGATCCTATCGAATTACAAAAGTTTGCCACAAGCGCCCTAGCGGGATTGGGCACACTCAAGATCGGAGACGCTACTTTACAATCTGTGGCCTCGAACACCTTGAACACAATTTTAAATGAGCGAGAGGTAAGGACGAGAACAATAAGTATAATTCTCAGGACTTGAGATACAGGAATATTATCATGAAATGTAGTTTATCATACAAAATATCTTTTGCCTGAACAAACTCAATTATCGTTAAAGGGATGAGTTTCATTTTCGGTAATAACTACTAGAAATTTGACACGATATGCAGAAAGAATGGGCAGTGTGAAAGAAAAAGTCGTAGGCTGGTTACTGATATACCGAACCGAGGCTTGTGTGACACCAATATCGGTGTTACTGAATGTATTTATAATTGATAGATGATATCACTAGTAGGGTGGATGTGGGAACGCTTTGACTCGAGCATGGCTACCTTGGCATGGCGTCGAAGTTGATGCCTGATATGATATATTGGTGAGATATGTGAAAGGTTGGAGAAACTGACGACACCTGGCGACTAAAAGTCAACCAGGAAAGTATCCCTCGGCGCCTCACATTCAGACTATGATAAGAATGAGCTTTTATTGCAGCTGACTCAATAGTGTATTTTGATTGGACATGAATGGAATACAAGCGTATGATCAGATATCCATATACTGTCGTCTTCCATCGATATACCATATATTAGTAGTCTGTTTGGATATATGTGTATGTACAACTGCTTAAACGTTATCATGATCTCTTTGCAGAAAATTTACGAAAAGGCGAAAGAAGTTGGCAAGTGGGCAAAGGATTATGCAATAGAACAGGCTAAGAATATCCGAGACAAAGCTCAAGATTTGTATGACAAAGCCAAGAACCTCGAGGCAAAGGATCTGATAGACAAATCAAAGGAATTACTTGAGAAAGGCAAGGAGATATACGAGAGGGCTAAGGAGACAGAGACTTATCAGAAAGGTAAAGAGCTGTACGATAAAGCCTTAGAAGGACTGGAAGATATTGGTGAAAAGGTTCGTGATGCAGCTAGCGATCTATTTGATAAGATTCCAGAAGAATGGATCGATCAGGCCAACGATGCCGTAGACGTGGCCAAGGACATCTTTGATGATGTCAAGGACTTCGGAAAGGACATCGCAGAGAAGATATCCGAAAAGCTGCCGGATAATTTAGGTGAAGATCTTGGTGATTGGCTGGACGATAAACTCGACGACATAGGCGATGCGTGGGATGACTTCTGGGATGATGATGATGATGATAACGGAGACGATGATGATGGCAATGACAGGGATAGCGAGGACGATTTAGACTGGATTCGGTCAAGGGATCCGGTGAGACATTTCGAATTATATATTCCCGTTTGATTACACTGTCCTTAATTTTGAATTTTAGCATTATAAAATATTCTCATTTTTATCGTGTCCGTTATCAGGTTTTATCTATTTCAATCTTCAATATCTTTCCAATGATTGCATCCCCAAGTTCATGTCGTTTTCGAGTTCAAACAGACCTGTGTATTTGGATATTGCTTGCCTTGATCATTTCACATTCAACATAGTAAACATATCATACTACGAAGTAATAAGAGTGAGCTGGACTGTATTCGATCACGACGGAACTATCCGGCGTCGGTTTCTTACTTTCGATACACTGAGTGGTCAATCAATTCAGTAGCTGTGCATCTTTTTCGCTTAGAATGACATCATTGGACCAAGTGGATACGGCGACGCTCATTTTGTACCAAAACTCCTCAGATTGGAATATAAAATAAGGTATGAGAATAGCGAGAATGCGACAGCTCCAGCACAGCGAGTGTTAATACAGACACGACTCGACTCAGATCTAGACCCAAGAACATTCCGCGTTGGAGATTTCGGCTTTGGAGATTTCATTCTTAGCATACCAATGGGCAAAAGCTTCTTCCAGGTGAGCATAGAAAATAATATTTCATCGTGTCAGCGGCTTATAATTATTCGTAATAGTATTGTGTCATGTCAGGGGCTATATTTCTCTAATAATATTGCATCATGTCAGCGGCTATATATCTGTATTCGTATTGTATGATGTCAGCGGCTAAATATCTGTAAATGTATTGTATCATGTCGGCGGCCTATCTATAATAGTAGTGTATCATGCCAGACAACTATCTGTATTTGTCTGGTACTCCCAGATACACACTTACCCAATGGTTTGGTAAAACAATTACCTTGGTAAAAATTGAGATGTCATGTTCCCTCAATTACGTTTGGGTATATGTCTTAAACCAGTTGTTTATATCACAAAATTACTTCGAATTGTAGCTGTTCATCAGGATTAGAACACGGTGAATTCCCTGTATCTCTCAGGTGACTGTCTTTGAAGGTTTAGATATAAAGAGTATGACACTTCAAAGGGGCCGTCAATTATTTATTTGCCCTGATCGATGGATAGCTTATGATGGTCTGTTCTGTTGGCGACGTTGAATCATACTCGCCCAATAAACTACCCCTGTCCTGTAGGTTTAGGGATATGCTAACTGGGATATATCTTCCTATCCCTCTAAGTCCCGTAGAGTATGTACATACTTAATGTTATCGATTTCAAACGCTGATTAGTACATTTACCTGTATAGGAAACGATCAACATGGTAGAGACTCACGGAATCTTCGTCAGAGCTAGAGGTGGAATTGATATCGTTAAAGGGGAGGTAACCTGGGAACTACTCACCATTAATCCGGATACAGGTTAGTGCTCTTGATATTTAAATTTCTTGTCATAGTAACGGCTGCTCTCATCTGTTATTGCGACGTTAAATCGTATTCACTCACTCACTAACCGGTATTACGCCATCAATATTCTGATCACTCGTGTAATGCGACAACTGAGGAAATTAACAGAAACAGGGATATTTGAAATAATTTGAGCAGAACTTTTTCATTCATACTTATCAGTGTATAACTGCTACCACGCGGTATCCTTAATTAAATACAGATGTGAAATACGGCGCTAGATTCGAACTCAGTGGACCAATATTCATATTTTACACAGGCGATCAACCTAATGACCCCAGCATAGGGTTTCTCCCTCCAAACAACGGCACGACGGGCCAAGGTTTTGTGACCTATTCCGTCTTACCGAAACGTCAAGCCATAACACTAGCTCGGATAGACGCCGAAGCGAAAATTTTCTTCGACATGAACGAGCCGATAGATACACCGCCGATATTTAACACGGTATGGTCACTCTTTTTCTAGAATATATTTGTAACGTAATGCAACTGTGAGCATGGAAATGTATGATATTTTTATGAGATATATTATTCGAATCGATCGCACATACACATGTTGTGTGTGATGTAGATAGAGTCCTTTAAATTCGACTACACTATCTTCCACTGATAAAAGGAAATGGGGTTCTTTGTGGAATGTATTTCAACCTTAGCTGCTAGATTTTATAATATTAAAAGAGTGTCGAGTGAACGTAAAATTTGTTCAGCAACGGTCTGCAGTTGTTTATTGCAACACATTTCTTGGTGGAAGACTCAGCAGAACTGTCGCATACATGTATATAGCTAACTTTGAAGAGTAGTTTTGCTTTATGGGATTTTGACAGAAATACAAAAGAGTCATGCATTTAAATATCTGGACATGACAGTCTGCATGCTACAAGAAATGTCGTGATGAATCTGCGACTGATGTGGTATATGGTCATCCGCGCAGTAAACTGTTACTGTGTAGATCCCATATTGCATTGTCTGAGGTCTCCACTGCGGAAAACAGTGTAATGAACAATAGCGAACTGGTGCAGGATGGAACATTTGTTGACTGGGATCATACAGATTATGGCCACGCTGACAACGTTGATAGGTTCCATTGCCTAGATTTCATTAAATTCAATGCCGCGTTAGTACTTCATTTCCATGCATCATTGCCCTGAAAAGACGCAAGACACGTGTGTTTTCCTCCACGTTTAAGTTATAATGAGAGAGTATATCCATATAACTATGTTAGGGGGATATTAAAGCCAATATCGAAAGTTGAAAGTCTACAATCGATTAAGAGTCATAATAATTGTAAAAATCAGAATGCAATATTTGCTGTTAAAGTCGAATAACATTTAATATTGACATTACCGACACTAACTATCCTGTTCTGACCGTTTTTGTGATATTGTTGTATGTCAATGTAGCTCGACGATTCCTTCCCACGAACAAACCTTTCCAAAGCAAGTGAGACTGTGACGTCCGGGGCTTTTGGACTGGAGTTATCAAGTGAAGATATTGGCGCCGGTGTGAAGAGTATAGATATATACCTGGTCCAAGGTAACTATAGATGATATATGGTGGCTTGGCAACCACTATCCACAACGATTTGCGGCGGCAATGATCGTGTAACCTCTCTCTCTCTCTCTCTCTGTCTCTTTCTTATCGCCCTTCACGTCCAACTTCATGCGGACAATTAAAACTAGTTTCCTTCAGCAAGAGAAGTGGACAAACGTCATGCAGGGCAATGCCACGTTCCTGTGCTCAGATACTTATTAGGCACAGATATTAGATTATACCAATTAATACAGCTGTTCATTCAGAATGTATCTGGCTCATACTGTGATTGTGGATGTTTTATCTGTTGATAATAAGATCGGATGATCATATTGATAATATTCGGTAATTTTCTGTCCCCTCGTCGCTATGTATCTGAAATATTGCTGACCGCGATGTTAAGATTAAATCTATCTCTCCCAACTTATTTTTCCACCCAGGTGACGATATTAAAGTGGTCGCTCCATCTGTTGGTCCCCTGGATCGGGTGGTCTTGTTATCCCTTCCCCAAGAACAAACGTACACTTTCATGGCTCTCCCCAGCGACTTTGTCGGAAACCGTGAACCGCTTGAAGAAGCACTTCGGACCCAGACCATGGAAATATTTTACCCCAAACTTAACTGTGAGCATAAAGTCCGCATAACTTACACACACTGATCTCGGAATAGCAAGTCTTAATTCAAATCAGAACATAAGGATGGCACCCGAATACAAAACGGAAATATGTGGCACCATTGAGACTATCTGAATTTATTTGCACATTTCGATACTGAATGTAAATAAATTTCGTTAGTCTGAAAGGTGTCACATCATTTCGTCTTATATAATATCATATAACTTCTTTTTATTATATAAAACCTGGATATGTTGATATAACGCTACATTTGGGTTTATGGAAGTTACATCAATTACAAAAGAATTTCAACACCCTATCGGACAGTCGAAGCTTCGCTATAGACTATAGATATCGGACAACGCTCGATTTTCAGACCGTTTCAATCTTCTATGAACATATACTCAGAGAATTAAAGTTCAGATATTTAGGATACTCATGTCCAGAAATTCTAGATATTCATGTTCAAACTCAGATATTTATATTCATTACTGTATGCTACATTGATGGAATATGAATATTTAAATATTATTTATTTATTCATTTTTAGTTTCTTGTGATGGTGAGAGTAACTGTTGAGGGAACGGAAACTGCATTGGGTCCAACACGTGTCTGTGTGTCGATGGATTTTACGGCGACGACTGCAATCGTGGTAAGTATTGATGTTCAGTGGTAAATGTGGCATTTACTATCAAGTCCAAACTGTGTCCATTTCCCAAAACTTCAATATAATTATGTTAGTGGAGATCGTGTAGTAGAGACTAGCCATGGATAACTTTTAATGAGGTCAGATCAGGAAAATCAGAAACGAACGAATGGCATTATTTACATCATTTATAAGAAACGGAACTTCGATACCAGGCTGGGCTGAAAATTTGTTTGACCTAATTACAATCAACTGTTGTGGTTACCAAGTTATCAGGTACATATACTCACTCTGACCAAAGAATGCATGGTACATACATGAATGCCAAAACACCATTTCGACCACATTCGCCATAATCAGTGAGTTTGGTCCGTCATTTTGGTCAAGATGGCCATAGTATTCCGACAGTGCACTCACTTGGGTGTACTCTGGTGAACATTATACTAATGTACGAGAAGACATTAAGGAGCAAAAATTTTGATCTTGCAGATTCTCCCCCGCTAGAGCCCCCTGTTGTAGAAATCCAAGTAGAAGATGGCATGGAAGGTGCATCTGTTGAGCTAGTGGTCAACTCCAGGGCTGTTCAAAACACATCCAGTCCCATAGTACTTCGAATCTCCGGATTTCCTAACGGTACCATGTTTGAAGACGATGAAAAAGCTAATGAGAGTGGTGTTCTTGAGGCCATTGATAGCCTGAACATTACATTTAGGCCACCAAAAGGCTACTCTGGTACCATCAGCTTGTTGGTTTCTGGCACAATTAACAAAGGAGACGAAACTGCCAAACGAGAGAGCCGCTCTGCCATAGAGATTGCCGCTATCGCAGATACTCCAATTTTATCTATCGAACCGGCTTGTTACACGAATACTTCCAACACAACCACAAACATCACTCTCGTTATCTTGGCTGGTTCGCCTGACCCAGACGGTTCAGAGATTACCCTGGTCAAGATACAGGGTCTACCGGAAAGCTTCTCTCTTTCTCGAGGAAGGCAGGTAGACACCGACACCTACACCATTCCATCCGACATGTTAGACGAGCTGTTTATCATCATCCCAGATGGTGAAATATTCACGACGCTAAACCTAACGGTGACAGCGATATCGACAGAAACATCCAACGGCCAACGAAGTGAAAAGTCAGCTTCACTCAGTATCAACGTCTGTGAACAAGGTATAGTAGCTTTATTTGCTCCTTGTCATGGTTTGGTATAACTACATATGAATATCTAAAAGCGTTAGATCAGACATTCAATATTCAACCGTCGTCCATAAGAATGTCGGCGTCAATAATCGAAGACCTATTTCGTATGACAGTTAGCACCATTTCCAAATTCCAAAGGCATAACGTCCGAAAGTAGATACAGTGGACTTCGTAGCTGGAGCCTGCAGTGTGTAAATAATCTGATCCATGGAAATTTGAGCGTACTTCAGATTTTGCCCAATCCACTAATAAGTTCTCATACTTCTGCTAGTGGATAGTTAGTCACTGGTGAATAGCTGCAAGTCTGAGATGCCTTCAATTTATCTATCATTGAATAATAGGGTACGGACATATATAAATGTTGATAACATAATGATATAAACTCATCATATTTCTTACAGAAATCCCAACTACAACAGAACCAACAACAATACTATCGAGAAAAACAGATGCGACCACCACAGGTACAACAAAGGAAACCAGTATTGGTACAGGAAATCGTGTAAGTATTTGCTCTGAATCCCGAAACGTAGCATACTTGAAATATTAGCAGAGCAAGTATTCTAGGCAACTGCATGAATGCAAACATTATAACAAATCTGCATTCTATTGTATCTGAAACTATAGTTGCGCCTTCGTACATGCCGCGAAGAGAGATCCGAAACAGAACACTCATTCCAGCACAATACACGGTCTCCCTTCGCAGAAGTTCATGACTATGACAACTGTTGTTGTTGTTGCTTGAAATCTATTGTGAAGGGCATCCTATGATAGAAGGCCATTGATAACATCCTATACTTAAAGGCAGTTCCTCAGGATATCATATGCTTGAAGCCGATTACCCGGGACATCATATAACTGTTTCTGAGATAACTGTGTTTGTAAGGGCTGAAAGTGTCAAACGGCTGGAGACCGTACAGCTGCTGGTAAATAGTCACACACAGTCTCGCGTTTGTTGGCAAGCAGCTGTTATTGAAACCCGTAGTGTTTCATGTACATTTGTTGGTAACAAAGTTATGTAGCCACTATTGGAAAAGCCATGTTTTTGTAGTTCTTTTTCGAAGGATCCATTAATTTGTTAGTGAAATCAGCCAGGAACATGCCGTTGAAATAATTATGTTGCTACTGGTGGAAAAAAAACATGCAGCCGTGGTTTAAAATTGCTGATGAAGTAAGGAACCATACTGCAGCTTTTGAGCCATGCAATTGTTATTGAAAACTATATTGTTTACCAGAGCAATATGCGATTTTCCTACGAAGTAGGCTACCATCTGCAAATTGTCCGGTAGTCAGTGAGTGAGTGAGTGAGTGAGTTCATCCGAATCCTTTCGTCGGCAAAATAAGGAGAGCCGCTGACATTAGAACCTTGATTTCTTGCATGAAGATGCATTAGGGGACTGCTACCAGCAACTTCTGAGCTGACCTACCTTTGATGAATCTTTTTGGTGATTTTTGATGAAAATCACTGGTGATTCTGACTTGGGCTGTGCCCATCGTAATATAGGCAGGATTTCAACTTGGGGCTGGAGGATTTCCAAGAGTTTAAATGCCTACCCTACTTCGTAGGTCCTGTGACGTTAGACACACTGCTCATGTGAATAATATCCCATACGAAATATCTGCATGGATATGGCTTGTTAAGTGAGTAGGCCATGTTCATTCCTAATGTGCTTAAACTTTTAGTAATAAATTTCTGAGGAGTCTGGACACTATGTGCATCGAAATGAAGGTTATCTCCCTGTCTGAAAGTGTACCAGAATTAGGTACTTTTTACAGCGTCAGACGGTTTTACGACGGTACATGGCTATTTCGTTACAATAGGTGTTCATTCCAATTGTTTGTGTGAATGTTTTCTAACATGTGAATGTCACGAACACAAGCCTAATCCTTTTCACTCTTTTGCAGCCATCAGCCCGACTCTGGAGTTCTATTTTACTTGCCTCCGTTTTATTCCTGATTATGTTCATACCAGAGGGTGAGTGAATACGGGCAATTTCTTTACCGACATCTTGATTGATTCAAACGTGTCGCTATGGAATTCCCGAGTTAAACGATGCATTTCAACGTTCAGACGTACATGTACATGTAGTTAAAATGTTTAGACTCCTGTACAGTCTGTATCGCATTTATACAGTATGGCCAAGTAGGACCTAGCCTCGTAACCGAAGCCGTGATTGGCTTGTGCCAAACAGCCGAGCTTTTCATCGAACGCTCGCACTGGTTGGATTCAAGAATTTAACGATAAATCTAAACCAAATTTGTCATTCAGGTCAAAGAAAGAGGCTATTAAAATGCTCGCTTTTTGTTGCTCTTCTTTGTATGTTCAGGAAAGACATGGATAGCTTTACGATATATGAACCCATGGATATCAGGTTACTGAATATTTACCAATACTAAATCCAGATCCCACGAAATCTTTAATAATAATATTCTTCGTTCTCTTTCAGAATGAACGGATCCGTATAGCCAACGGACGATAATCAAGAAAATGAAATGAAGCCTTTGAAATCCACAACTGCTTTTCAACATAACCACTAATCTTTTCTCCATTACCAAAACAAAACTAAGATTTTAACACCCTCGGCTAAATAAGTGCTTTAATTGTCCAATTATTTTGTACATGGTATGCCGCTCTCACAATATTTATATAGTGTAATACGTTGAACGTTGAATCACGATTGTGCTTTTTGCTCAGGCTTACAACCAAATATTCAAGTATTATCACGAATACCTCTAGTATCATCGAATAAGACAACTTTGGTGATATATATATTTATATTTTGTCGTATCTTTATTTATATATTTGTGCTTGGAACTGTTCGCTTCACTGTGCTAGAAAAGCGGACAGTGGCATACAGAGAAAATGGTAGGATGTAGTGGGATAGAACTTCGCTACAAGTCAGACGTCATCTGATAGCTGTCATCTGTCACGTGATAGCCCACAAGATATTATGCATCAGAATATCTAGACGAATTGAAATAATGGCAAGCTCAAACACAAGGTTTGCCAGGTCGCACCTTTGGTATGCTGGTGTAAAACCAAATTGTAAAACTCACTTGATTAGAAATGATGTACATGTATCGTCTTTGGATCTATCAGTCATGCGAATGAATTCCTTTCACAATTCATTTTACCAATATATTTTCTGTATCGACAGTAACAAATATCCAAGTGTAATCACTAATGAATGTTAATTATTTCAAGATTCAAGGCCCATTGCCCCAGCAAATGTGGTATTTAAAGTAAGATGGAAGAATACTTCCGATTGTAAATTTTATGTAATTTGATGTTCCTGTATTCAGTCCAAGCAGGAGGAACTGATCATTTCTCGAAAACAATCTCACATGTTTTACCTGGAATTGGACAGGTTCATTCTATACTGGTCAAGTTAGATGTCTCTGATTATTTGAAATGCAAGTAAGTGTTTCTGGCTGCTATTTTTGGACATTCAGTGTTGATTCACAAGACCGCCGTCGACAAGTACAGCATATGAGTTATGGTACAAACGTTAGAGCCGACATTCAGTGTTGATCCACAAGACCACCGTCGACAAGTACAGCATATGAGTTATTGTACAAACGTTAGAGCCAACATTCTTTGTTGATCCACAGGACCGCCGTCGACAAGTACAACATATGGGTTACAATACAAGCATTAACTACGACCTTCGTTAGGCAGCTTTGTCCAATAAATAATTGTCTCATGCTTTGTAAATCCTAATGCACAACGTGCAGCATGTGGCTGTGTACATTGTACTTGCCTCTCTCGCTTGAAGCAATGGTATCCCAATTACAGATCAATTATTTTCAGTTTAAAATAATTTAGAAATGAATTGGGCATGAAAGTTTGTGTGTTCCGAAGAGGTAAACGTTCTACTAAGAAGAAGTGATGGTGTATTGCTGTTTAATTATGGCGTATAATTATGCAAACGTATATAAAACCTGTATATTTAAGGGGTATACGTTTCTTAACAAAACCCCGCTTGGCTGGATCGCATGCTGTTTGTTTGCTCATAGAAGAATTTCCAGTTAGCTTAACTTCATTAATTTACGTTTTGATAATATTTAGTTTTTAAACAAAAGTTGTTAAACTCAAAGGATACTATAATGAAATTACAACGCATATAAGAAAAGTGGGAAGAGGTGCCGACATACTGACAGAGCCACACCATGGCATTTTCCCTGACTTTTTTCTTTTAATAAAATATGATACAGTTTTATTGTTCAAGTTTTGTTTTCTTCATTATTCTCTCTTGCTAGAGACTAGCCTATGTTTATGTATACTATGATTGTCTTTTTGTATTTGGGGCTAATGCTGTTATATAGAATATTGAATAGGTCTTTGGATTATAGACGTGGATATTCTTTAATGGACGACGGCTGAATATTGAACGACGGACCAGACGCTTGTAATTACACGTTCCACCAAATTGAACTACATCCGCTTTGAGACCAACCAGATAGTCCGTGAGCTACTGGGGCTCACCTTGCACCCCCCCTACTACAGACCGAAACTATGTTTTTTATGTGCCTTAGGACATGTCAAATAAGAAACAATTTGTTAACAGTTGATAAACTGGGACTCACTACCCTTTTAATCACTTTGAAATTAATCCTGTGTTAATAAGTATAATTTTTGTGACAATAGGGGGTAGGGTTACATGAATAGTCTTATCTTCCATAATTATTATCCAATCTTTATAATGTTGGCCACATATTATTCAGCATTGATTGCTGCATCGAATATTAACAAGATAATATCACTATTTGTTGGGTATGACGTCACACAGGGACCATACATACACAAGTAGGAGTAGTAGTGAAAGCGGGCGTTTTTGGGGTGCGTGAGGGTGTGCTTGAGCGATTAAGGGACCATTCTTGGTTCGAATGCGTCGTGTGAGGTGTCAAAGTGAAGCCCTCGGTATGTAGACCACGGCTTGAGGGATCTCCAAATGATCTGTGATGTCATTGGTGACGTCATCAGTAGGAGTAGTAGCCAAAGTAGGCATTTTGAGGGTTCGAAGGAAGGTTTTTGGGGTAGAGATGGACCATCCGTGGGCTAAATGGACCGTGTGGGGTGTCATCTTGTAACTCGCTGCATGTAGACGACGATTGGTATGGTTTTTGTTGGAATGGATGTTGGATGGCCCATCTCTACCCCAAAAACCTTCCTTCGCACCCTCAAAATGCCTACTTTGGCTACTACTCCTACTGATGACGTCACCAATGACGTCACAGATCATGTGGAGATCCCTCAAGTCGTGGTCTACATACCGAGGGCTTCACTTTGACACCTCACACGACGCATTCGAACCAAGAATGGTCCCTCAATCGCTCAAGCACACCCTCACGCACCCCAAAACGCCCGCTTTCGCTACTACTCCTACTTTTGCATGTATGGTCCCTGTGTGACGTCATACCCAACAAATAGTGATATTATCTTGTAAATATTCGATGCAGCAATCAATGCTGAATAATATGTGGCCAACATTATAAAGATTGGATAATAATTATGGAAGATAAGACTATTCTTGTAACCCTACCCCCTATTGTCACAAAAATTGTACTTATTAACACAGGATTAATTTCAAAGTGATTAAAAGGGTAGTGAGTCCCAGTTTATCGACTGTTAACAAATTGTTTCTTATTTGACATGTCCTAAAGCACATAAAAAACATAGTTTCGGTCTGTAGTAGGGGGGGGGTGCAAGGTGAGCCCTAGTAGCTCACGGACTAAGAGATTATAAGCGATGTGCTCCAATAGATTACTCTGATATACTTATTGAGCGACATGGGCGAGAGAGACAATAGCTCACAGAAATCAAAACGCTACTGTGGAATCATCCTAAGTTGGTCTGGTGTCAAGAAGGATATTTTGATAAATCTGGAGGCTTCGGACTGAAAAGTACAAATGACCATCTTGCTGACATTGTTACGGTTCTTACAACAGCACTAACTTTCAACATTAACATATTACGTTTTGAAAGACAAAGGATTTGGAATGTTCATTCCAGTACAATAAAGATTTTTTTCGGCAGTATTCTGCTCTTGGGCATTAGAGTAGACTTTTTCATGAAATGCACATAGCGAAACTGTCGCATCATAGATAACCTTGGAAAGTACCTTTGCTTCGCGAGATTATGGGTAGTAAAACACAACAAACATGCAGTTAAATTCTTCCGTTTATGGGCGTGTGAGTCTGCATGGTACACGGAATGTGGCGACAGACCGTGTTTATCGTATGGAGACTACATTTGGTGTGGTGTTATATAGCGATCCGGACAGAAAAGCGTTGTAATAGATTCTATTACCTTGTCTGGCCTCCTCTCCATGTGAAAAATTGCATTGAACAACTGTTCGATAAGTCCCTGTTCACTAGAATCACTGATAACGCTGCTTTCGTTCCTAAAATCAATTAAATTCAATGTTTGGTTATATGCACTGCATCTCGGCTCATATTTGCCTTCAAAATGTGCAAAATAGAGGAGATATCTTGTATATTTACCATGTAATGAGAAGGAGCGCTCATTCCATATTAAATTTACCAATGGCATAAAAAATATATTCATCAATTCGAAGGAGAGGTAATATGGGAAAAGTTTACTCATTGCGTGATATTTAATAAATGCAATTCAATTTCATAGCATAGTTAGGCCATCGGGCATTGGTTTCAGGAAGCCGATATATAATATGTAATGATTATTTGTTTCTATACTCGGGACAAGAGAAAAATATTGGTTGCAATTGTTCTAAACTGTAAAGAATTATCCTTTTGCCATTTTCCATTATCTGTTGAGGTCGCTATACTAATTCATTGGTCTATGGTACTGCATGTAACACAAAACATTCACAATATTACGGTTCGTAGTTGAGCCATCTGATTGCGGCCCGACACACGAAAAGCATACCGTGATACACTCAGTCTTTCAAAAGGCAGCTGGAGTAAATAATGACTTTGCACCACATAGTGTTTCATTATCTGACCAACTCCATGGACGGAACAAAACATTCGGCGACAAAAGACAACGGCTTTCGTTGAAAGACCATGCTCGATTAGGAGACAAGAGTATCATACTGCTGAACAAATTCTTTATTTTGATGGAACGAACATTCGAAACCATTTGTCATCCTAAAAGTAATATGCTAATGTTGAAAGTTAACGCTGTTGTAAGGACCGTAATAAGAAGTTCAATACCGCTTGTGTTATGATCTGACTTACTGAAGACAAATGTGTTTTCCTTGGCTTATTCTATCGACAGCTATTAAACATGTCTTGATCATCATGATATGTACATAACTGTACCTCACACGTTGAACTTACTAGTAAAATGCAGCGGAGAGTACAGAACAGTATATTTATACATTATGTATCGGTCCATTAAGTCGAATAGGGCACGATATCTATACGTGGGTGAACATTGACTTCATATCTTACATGATGATAATGGAATAGTTCCATTCAGCTTTCAAGAGAATTGCTTTATTTGAGTCTTTTTAAAAAGTTTGAACGAACATACCAATATTGTTGATTCGATCAGCGAAGAGTCAGATCGCTAGCAATGATCCAAGTTGTGTGTGAGTATCTCGCAGCACTCACGTACTCGGATAACTCATGGAAAGTTACTTAACATCCTTCCAACAGCTATGTCTCAACAATTTGGCCCCGTCATTATACACCGTATAAAAAGCGAACATGAATCGGGATGTGTCAGTGACTTATGAATAAGAGGTTTAATTAGGAGTAGCGACAACCGGATATTTTCAGTGACAAGCAAACATAGAACATCAATCTCTCCTCCTTCAGATGGTTTCATCTGCTTTGTACAAACAAAATCCGGCAGATTTATTTCTTGCGGTTAGGCCTGGTACACACAACTATAGTCTGTCTATTTTAATTAGTCGTCTACTTTGGAGCTTGCCAAAAATCAGTAGTTAACCCTGCAACAATTTTCTTTTTAGCAGCGTGTAGAACAAACTGAACTCTACAAAATGACTACCATTTCTCCGTGATATCAATAATATATCACGCTTGAAATAACTTTATCATTCACTCCATATAAAACTCCAGTACAGTTGTTTATGCACCGAGCCTCAATTACATAGGGAGACGTCATAATGTATTCATACTCATTGGCACAAAGGTCATTAATGCCGAATACAGTAATAACAGGCGGTCCTTGAGAGTGTCGCATATATTTCATGCCCAGTGAAATTGCCGAACGATAAACCGCACACACCTCTATGACCATACAAAGCATTGTTGACCTTTGTGCTAGACAGCACGAATACATTATGACGTCTCCCTATGTAATTGAGTCCCGGTACATGAAACAACTGGACTGGAGTTTTATATGGAGAGAATTAAAAAGTTATTTCAAACGCGATATATGATCGATATCACGGGGAAATGGCAGTCGTTTTGTAGATTTCTGTTTGTTCTACACAATGCAAAAAAGAAAATTTATGCAGAGTTAACTGCTGATTATTGACAAGCTCCAAAGTAGACGACTAATTAAAATAGACAGACTATAAATTGTGAGATCAAATTTATGGAAGTCTGTATTGGCCATTAGCTTTCTTACAAGCTTGTATTATAGACGATGATAGTAGGCCTACCAGAGCAGCATATAGCTCACTTGTCAAGAAAGACTGGGTCGTTTGTAACTGGTGGTATTCTTCGTCCACCAAATTAATATACGTATATGTGGTTATAACATGCCTATAAAATATATTCCTACGAAGTAGGCTACAGATCGCAAATTGTCCGGTAATGAGTCAGTGAGTCAGTCAGTCCATCCGAATCCTTTCGTCGGCAAAATAAGGAGAACCATTGACATTAGAACCTGATTTTTGGCATGAACGTGGATTAGGGCATTGTTACCAGCAAGTTCTGAGCTGACCGAATTCTGATGAAAATTTGATTTATAATTATTTTTTTTATTATTTATTGTTAGCTCAGCGAGTGCACTGTCATGCCCATTGGGAACCCTTGGCTGTATGTTTCACTGTATATATAACATAGTACAAAACGTGATGGGATAGTGAAATAGGAAATGCTAATTTTCCATCATTTGTTAGTGCATTTATCTACACTGCTATTACCAACTTGTCATTCTTAATACACACAATTCAGTATATTGTTATAGATATATGTAAACCGTGGCCTTTAACGTGTATCCTATTTCCCATCCAAACATTTCATCACAGACCAAATCAGGCTTCAAATTTAGGTCAAATTGCCACTGGTGGTGAAATATCATACATAACCAATTAAGTCAGCCTGGTGCAATAACCCAGCAGAACAAAGACAGATGTGGTATCATCCTTCAGATTAGCCTGTGAGCAACAATGATAAAAGTTTACTGAGGGTGAAACAAAGCCATCTTGCAAGCCATCCAAGGAATTTATCAGCTTGTGTTGGGAAATTTTGTTGGCATCATGTAAGTTGTTTAGTAGTTTACTCACTCAAATCTCCATACCAAATTGCAGATAGTAACATAGTACTGATACGGTAGAAATGGGAAGTGTGAATTGAATTATTCCCTGTTGAGTACAATTTGTTCACATGAATGATGGAATGTCTGGACTCTCAAATGAAAGTGTGTTATACATTTACATACCTCAAGCATGTCGGGTTTGAGGAACAAACATGGTTGCAATTAAGATATAATCAAAGAAATTTCGTGACAATTTATTGAATCTAAGTAGGCCCCTACCTAACAAAATTAGCTTGATAAAAAAGGCCTTCCTGGCGTAAATTGTTTTCTTTTCAGAGAGAATGGTATTTTCTGAGTTAAGAGTTTCCTGTATAAAGATAGGTTGTTCAAGAAGGCTTTGTTTTTGCCGCTGTTGTGTGCATCAAGTTTATGGAAACATGATCTATGCACACACAGCCCTTATCTACAGCTGTATAAAACTCAACTTCTGGCATTGACGGCATGTTTAAAGGGTCTTAATTTATTTTCTTTGGGTAGAATTTAACTAGATAAAGTAACTTTGATCATGGTGTGAAAATATGAGCACATACTTTGATTTTTTTTTCGTACCTCTTGAATATTGACTATATATCACACTGGGATATAATTTAAACAAAAAATTACATGTGTAAACAAAATATGTCTCAATTTTTCTTGTCATTTCAAATCTTGATCCATTTTGATTCCTTGATTAGCGAATACAGAATCACTGCCACGGAGTGTGTTGGTGTGTCACAGCAATGTAATTCCGATTCACACAACGAAACAAGAAAATCACCGATCAAACAGAATATAATGTGAAACAAGAAAACCGGAATAGTACATTGATCAGATTGCCGATACCCAAAACGTGTCTCTTATATCTAGATAACAACGTGATGTAGAGACGTTATTTATTCGTCTTTGTACCGGTTATGCTCAGGAGAATGACATAGAATCATTATTGTCTTGTGCAGAGAAGGTGTTGGTCTTGAGTTGAATTACCGTAAACTACATGAATGCTACCTTTCTACTATAGTACTATATATAAAAATTTGTTGTATTGTTGGGAAAATAATGCGATTCAAAAAGTTGTTTTGATCGTGGACAAGGGCACTGAAAACCAAATGTATTTTCCCACGTAAATGTATTTTCACACGTAAAGCTTGAAATCTACTGAACTTTTTATTATTCAATCTGTTTCCTTTAGTTAAAAATTGTAAAATTAAATCGGCGATCGTTATTTATTTTTGGAATGAAGGTGCATTAGGAGACTGTTACCAACAAGTTCTGAGCTGACCTACTTTTGATGAAAATTTCAGGTGATTTGTATGAAAATCACTGGCGATTCTGACTCCCCGGTGCCCATCTTAATATAGGCAGGATTTCAACTGGGGGTGGGGATTTCCAAGAGTTCAGTTCGCGTTCGAGTCCTAATGCCTACTCTACTTCGTAGGTCCTGTGACGTTAGTCACACTGCTCATGTTTTCAATATTTGAAAAAAATATTGCTTACTAATTACTCACACAAGTTTCCGACGGTGTGGTTGAAGCCGGCATTGATCTGATAACAAATATTTATGATTGGTTTATTCGAAAGAATCTTGATGCAAACCGTCTATACTCACCTTCGTCATCCAGTTTATATCACATCAGGAATAAGTGGGATACCTGCAGCAAGTTAACATTTATCTAGATGAAAAGGAGAAAACTGAACAGGAATGATTTGGGGTTCACGCTGAAACTAGATTTTTAACCTAGTGACTCTTCCCTAAAGTTAAATGACTTCAGATATCATCACTACACAAAACGCTACCTGGAACATAAACCGCGTGCATCAAGTTTGCGTATTAACTGATCCTCCAAATTCCACAGGCACGGATTTTTCACATTTTCTGTTAACTTCTGTCAGGCAGTGTAGGTTCTTGATATACCAATGAAATTACAAGCGTCTGGTCCGCCATTCATAATTCAGCCATCGTCCATTAAAGAATATCCGCGTCCATAATCCAAAGACCTATTCCATATTCCATATAACAGTATTAGCACCAAATTCAAAAAGACAACCATAGAATACATAAACATAGGCTAGTTTTCTGCAGGAGAGAAACAGCCAACGGTTTTAAATGATGCCGGCAAGACATCATGCCGGCATCATTGAAAATGATATCAGTTTTTCACCAGACGTCGTCAATTTTTCCCACCTCTTGCATATCGCTCAAATCCTGATGTTCCAAAAATATCAAATCCGTATCGCTGATCAGTATTCGTTGTAAAGTCATCATCTAGAGAATGGTGTATCTCAGTCACGCTTTGATTGTGACTATTCATATGAGCACCATGAGGATCTTGAAGTACACAGGTTCATATGGCCCCTAGTCCCGAGTTAAGCAGAATTAAACACAAGTTACGAAACATAACGTCACAGATCTTGCACGCTACGCTCGTATGTTGCTATCAGTATGCGATATGTATCGCCAAATTTGAGAAACTTTGAGTGAAGGCGTTTGGTGGTATAGCCTTGTTTTATAAGTTTCTGCAACAATGTGTTGTGGCGTTGATTAAAATCGTCACATTTAACACAGAATCTAGCAAATGCTACCAGCCGAGATATGTATACTCCATATGTAGGTCCCACAGGAATATGACTGTCCAGAAAGGGATAGTTTACGATGTCAAAACTGTAGTCATCTCTTTTGTCATAAAGTTGACGAAAGAGAAGACCAGCTTCATTTTTATAGATATATAGGTCTAAATATGATGTGCCTATCTGAGCTATCTGTAGTTTCCTTCAAATCCAGTGAAGGTTTATATATATCCTTACTGCTTCATCTATATAGCGATTATCCGCAGCGAGAAGATCGTCTATATAGTGTTTAGTGAATGAGCAGGAACGGAAATGAGCAGAAATGGATCGATTTATGAAAGCGCCTGCATATAGTCATATTGATAAAACAACAGATATAGGTCAGCCAACAGGGGTATACAATTAGTACCCATTGCAATACCAATATGCTCTTGATATATTGTGTTGCCAAATTTCATATAGATATTTTTAATGAGAAATTTAAGCAACTCTATAAACAAAGAAACATCCCATGAATGATATCTCTTGTATGTAGTAGAGCTAAAGAATGCTTTACGGCTTTCGACATTAATATATCTACGATCAGTTTCCTTGAACACAGATAGCGTTAATGAACTTAGAAGGTCAATAAGGTCCTGATGAGGAATTGTAGTATAGAGCGTCGAGAAATCCCAAGTGGATACATGTCTGTACGGTATGTGACCTTTAGCATCAAGTTCTTCCATAAGACATCTTGAGTTTTTCAATACCCACATACATTCAACGCCAGAGTTTTTAGAAATAGTGGCACAATACCTTTCCCAAATTGTTTTTACCTTCTAAAGGTCCTAGTCAACCGGGTTGAAAGAGGCGTGGTGGTGCAGCTTCTAGAACCAGGTATGAATCTAGCTGGGAGTCCAGTATACTTTTGGTATGTCGTTATGATTGGTTGAAAAACAAATGCCGCTTTCCCTGTAAAACGTTTTTTATTGTTAAATAAATCTTTCTGAGTAAATGCAGTTTGGGAGTAAGTAGAGGTATTTGATGATGATATGTTTACACTTGATTCTTTAACCAGCACCTGGTAATAGTAATATTTACATGAATGAATATTATATTATTTGGAGCAGTGTCTGCTAAATATTGGATTGCGATAGCTGAAAGCTAACCGCTCGTACATAATGCAGTATTTGATTTACGCCTAGGCAGGAAATTCAAGGTAATTAATCCATATGAACAAAATGGCATTTCTTATTGGCTTTCTTTTCCTCTGCAGTCGATCGAATTCGTTCCTCAATGTTTATATGGCTCTCTCGTGGCACTGGCCAAAGATAACATTCCAATAAACGAGACAAATATCTCCGCACGACAATCTCGCTGAACCAAACAATGGAATGTAGACGGAGCAACATATAGTCCAAATGGCTTTTCTTAAAAGATCGTAAACCACTCGTTGTTACGTTGGGCTTTCATCTTTTTTGTTTTTCCACTGATTGCTCGCCTCATGGAAGCTATATCCAAGATGTACTCTGTGAATGGATAGTCCACCTGATTTGGAACATGAGATAGGTTGATTCCTTGAATCGCCTAGTAGTTCCATCGGAATTATAGGTCTCCAGTTTGAGTTACAGTCAACTTGCACCGGACACGGGGGTTCTGCCACTATAGAGAAGTCCTGTTCAAACTTGATATTGTTGTACGTGTTGTTGGTAATTCCAAGGGTGAACATGCTTTTCTACGATCAGTACTCGGTAAACACAATATTACGATGCTCAACGATATGGCGATATTACGAAATTATATTCCACCGCTTCCACCAGTTACACAGACCGTTTTAGTATACTGATAACGAAGCAGATAGAAGAGTGCGCCTTAAAGTGTGAAAGTTTGTTGAAAGGGTATCGTTACATTATAAAGGACAATAAACATGTCCTTAGATCGTGTGGCTAGGAACATGGATGCACGATAACCAGGTTCTATGAAATATATTTATTCCTACTTACAAAATATACCCCATGATGAACCGTATATAATACCGAATTACAAGCGGCTGGTCCGTCATTCATAATTCAGCCGTCGTCCATTAAAGAATACCCGCGTCCATAATCAAAAGACCTATTAATATAATAGCATTAGCACCAAATTACTTCCCAGGAAGGGATAGTTTACGATGTCGAAATTGTAATCTTCTCTTTTTTCATAAAGTCGACGAGAGAGAAGGCCCGCTTCATTTCTATAGAGATATATGTCTAAATATGATGTGCCGGTAGGGCTATCTGTAGGTTCGTTCAAATTCAGAACTTCCATGCATAGCCACCAACAAAATTTACTTTTAACCCATGGCGACTAAGCCCATTTTGTACGTCTTTATCTGTCGGAATAAGGAACTAAACTATATCAATTTCGGGACGTCGTGGGCCTCGATATAACTAAACAAATGCGATTGCAAAAAAACAATTGATTGACTGGATAATTGTGATTGACAAAAAACATAGTTGACATATTATACTGGGCGCGGCAACAACACATCAATAAAAGAGCCTTGCATATTACATAGTCGAGGTGGTTGAAATATGAATTAATATACATGAGCTAAATTTAACCCTTAACAGACACTTTTTTAAAAAACGCGTGTCCCCACGTCCGAAGAGAACTTGTTCTACGGAATATAAAAGTAATACACCACAATTAATGAACAAAATGCACAAAATTATACAACGATAATGTATATTGCTATCTAAAATCCCGCAGCGAGAAGAACAACTGTAGAGGAAACTGGCTATTTAAGTGCCCCTTGATACGGATAATTATAAAGTTCATTCTCACAAAAACCTGCGTCGAGGTTTACGATATCTGATGATTTACTCAGAAAAGCGGAAGGAGTACATCAGTTATATTAGAAGGTTTTGTTATATGTCCGTATCTATAGCTGAAAAAAAGCTGAGAGAAATAAACACGACCATGGACCCTATGAGAAACTCTTTATCGAAGCAGACCATTTTATCAAAAAATAATCCCCAATTTGAATACATTCTCACCCGATAAGTACACGAACACCAAAGTCTGTTCAAGGATTTGTCAACGAATCCGCAAACAGATAAACATACAAGTGAAAAACACAATATAAGATACATCGTCAATTAACTCTACCAGGCCCTTTTTCTAGTTTTCGAGATTTTATCCCAAAAAGCAATGAATTTGATAGAGCATATTTAGTTTTGGTAAAATAATGTCCTTATGCCAAGTTCTGAAAGAAAAGGAGCGAGAAAAGGAACAGAAAACACGACTCTCTGGGGATATCTCATGACCGCCAATTTGAAATTTTCCATGGCTCTTTGCTCCTAAGATTACGCAAGTAGTGTCAAAATGACACAAATAACTTAGTTTCAGCTCTGTTGTTTTCTCCGTTCTGGAGCTGCAGTGAAATGTTGCCCGTAATGTTTTGAGGGATTCATAGGATAGGATCGGTCATATACTGTAGTGAAGGACTTACATGATAGTATCGGTCATATAATATAATGAGAGACTTACAGGATAGGATCGGTCATATACTGTAGTGAGGGACCTGCAGGATATGATCGGTCATATACTGTAGTGAGGGACCTGTAGGATATGATCGGTCATATACTGTAGTGAGGGACCTGTAGGATATGATCGGTCATATACTGTAGTGAGGGACTTATAGGATAGGATCGGTCATATACTGTAGTGAGGGACCTGTAGGATATGATCGGTCATATACTGTAGTGAGGGACCTACAGGATAGGATCGGTCATATACTGTAGTGAGGGACTTATATGATAGGATCGGTCATATACTGTAGTGAGGGATCTATATGATAGGATCGGTTATATACCGTAGTGAGGGACTTACAGTATAGCATCGGACATATACTGTAGTGAGGGACTTATAGGATAGGATCGGTCATAAACTGTAGTGAGGGACTTACAGGATAGGATCGGTCATAAACTGTAGTGAGGGACTTATAGGATAGGATCGGTTATATACTATAGTGAGGGACTTACAGTATAGCATCGGACATAAACTGTAGTGAGGGACCTGTAGGATATGATTGGTCATATACTGTAGTGAGGGACCTATATGATAGGATCGGTTATATACTGTAGTGAGAGACCTATATGATAGGATCGGTTATATACTGTAGTGAGAGACCTGTAGGGTAGGATCGGTCATATACTGTAGTGAGGGACCATGAATTTTATTAAGCATATGAGTCAGTCAAACTAGATACATGTACGCCACGATTCAATTTTGATGTACTTGGATCGCCTAGATTGATTTCCTACATACCTACCACATCCTTGCTCGATAAAAGCAAAAGGAGCGGGGGCATTTCGACCTCCTAAATATTTTGCTTACCCGATGTGCTAGGGGCTCTGAAGCTTATCATACTATATCCTTGGATCAAGCTCTACTAGGAAATGTGGAACAAAATCCAACGAGGCCACCATGATATTTTTCGAATATTTTATTTATGTGTTTTTCTTCGCAAAAGCGGGATGATAAATTAGTAAATAATAATCTGATGTGAAATAAAATTGTGTTTGCCCACTTTTCCACACAGAAAAGAAGAATTTTTTAAGAAAAATGACGAAAACATCATTTTCCTGGTCCCTCACATGGTTGTCAACCTGAATTAACCCGTGATTCCCTGCTGGGAGGGGAGGGAATTATGCAAATAGGCTGAAAATGACTCCGATATGGTAAACTTTTCGAAGCATGGGAGTATCAGCTCTCCTTTTTTATCTTTCCGGAGATAGAGTAGAAAATTTGATATGGGGGAGGGGGGAGGGGGCCATTATGACCCTCTGGCCTGGCAGGGTTCATGAACTTTCAAATGATTATCATGCTTCCAATTTGGTAATCAGGATATTGATGACTATAATGCGTATAATGGTACTGCATACGACAGGTATCTAGTGACAGTGATCAGTGACAGTGATCAGTGACAGGTATTTAGTGACAGTGATCAGTGACAGGTATCTAGTGACAGTGATCAGTGACAGGTATCTATTGACAGTGATCAGTGACAGGTATCTAGTGACAGTGATCAGTGACAGGTATCTAGTGACAGTGATCAGTGACAGGTATCTAGTGTGACTGATCAGTGACAGTGATCAGTGACAGGTATCTAGTGACAGTGATCAGTGACAGTGATCAGTGACAGGTATCTAGTGACAGTGATCAGTGACAGGTATCTAGTGACAGTGATCAGTGACAGGTATCTAGTGACAGTGATCAGTGACAGGTATCTAGTGACAGTGATCAGTGACAGGTATCTAGTGGCAGTGATCAGTGACAGGTATCTAGTGACAGTGATCAGTGACAGGTATCTAGTGACAGTGATCAGTGACAGGTATCTAGTGACAGTGATCAGTGACAGATCAGTGACAGTATCTAGTGACGTGACAGTGATCAGTGACAGGTATCTAGTGACAGTGATCAGTGACAGGTATCTAGTGACAGTGATCAGTGACATTGATATCTAATGACAGTATCTACGTGACAGTGATCGAAGTGACAGGTATCTAGTGACAATGATCAGTGACAGGTATCTAGTGACATGATCAGTGACGGGTATCTAGTGCAGTGACAGGTATCTAGTGACAGTGATCGGTGACAGGTATCTAGTGACAGTGATCAGTGACAGGTATCTGTGGTGACGGTGATCGGTGACAGTGATCAGTGACAGTGATCAGTGACAGGTATCTAGTGACAGTGATCAGTGACAGGTATCTAGTGACAGTGATCAGTGACAGGTATCTAGTGACAGTGATCAGTGACAGGTATCTAGTGACAGTGATCAGTGACAGGTATCTAGTGACAGTGATCAGTGACAGGTATCTAGTGACAGTGATCAGTGACAGGTATCTAGTGAAAGTGATCAGTGACAGGTATCTAGTGACAGTGATCAGTGACAGGTATCTAGTGACAGTGATCAGTGACAGGTATCTAGTGACAGTGATCAGTGACAGGGATCTAGTGACAGTGATCAGTGACAGGTATCTAGTGACAGTGATCAGTGACAG
Source organism: Hanleya hanleyi (assembly GCA_036873755.1). NCBI lineage: Eukaryota > Metazoa > Mollusca > Polyplacophora > Lepidopleurida > Hanleyidae > Hanleya > Hanleya hanleyi. The sequence continues at coordinate 53,186 of JAVTVY010022874.1, forward strand.
GTATCTAGTGACAGTGATCAGTGACAGGTATCTAGTGGCAGTGATCAGTGACAGGTATCTAGTGACAGTGATCAGTGACAGGTATCTAGTGACAGTGATCAGTGACAGGTATCTAGTGACAGTGATCAGTGACAGGTATTTAGTGACAGTGATCAGTAACAGCAACACTGTCAATTTGTTACAGATTTATTCCATATACACCCTTAACAGGATTGTTTAGCTTTGTTTAAAATACGAAAAGGAGAATTTCTTAATAGAAATGTTTTAGCTGCAGGGCGGAAGTCACCGTCCAATAAGCACAGCGAGTCTGTTAGTATCTAGATATCATTAACATGATGACTGAGACTTCTGTCTTTAGCAAAACGACTAATACCTCCTCGTTATCTTGCAGGCTACGGGTGCACGCAGGTCGTTCTTAGAACAATTTGAAGATTTTCCTAACAGGAACGGAAAACGGTTTTCATGGCCAAAGTTCCAAGGGCGCAATGGTAGAGAAACATTCTGGTGTCGCATACCTGCTGTGGTTTATGGGAGGTTTGTTCGGACTGCATCACTTTTATCTTGGCCGGGACAGACAGGCGTTTGTATGGTGGTGTTCATGGGGAGGACTGGGACTCGGCTGGCTTCGAGATTGGTTTTATATCCCGGAGTACGTCGCGTTAGCTAACCGAGATGCCGAATATCTGGCAACTATCGAAAATAAACACCGTAATGACGCCTTTCCGCCTTGGTCACCTACCAGGTTTTGTGGAGAAATTGCAATGGGAACTTTGTTTGCTTTCATCGTACTGTACGCTATACCGGGTGAACTTTTGGTCGAAGACACGGGCCTTAAATCTGTTCTTCTGTTATTTGTACCACTTGGGGCGGCTAAATTTAGGTAGGTGAAATCTGACATTTACAATAGCAAACAGGTTACTTTAAGATCTCCTAATCCCTAGATTTTTGATACCTGATCAGTTTTTGTTTAAATGAATTGCTATAAAGAATCTCAGCAAATTGGGTTATACATCATTTGGAAAATTATGGTTAGATTTGTGTGGAAATTGTGATATTCTGATAACCACTTCTTAATTGTTTGAATTTAAATGGATCTGTTTGTGAAACGTTGGTGTTCAAAGGAGACGGTACGGTTGAACTAGAAAAAATAAAATGACATAAAATAACTTCTTAACTGTCTGCGTTATCTCCGGAACGACAAAAATGGAGATCTGAATCTCCGTGACATAATAGTTTATCACATCCCACGGATTTCAATTTCATGTCATAACTACAATCATAATGCAATCGAGCTAGAACTTTTACACATAGTGTACATATATTTTCTCTTGCCGTTACACTTGCCGTTACATTTTTAGGATATTTTATTTCTTTCTATTTCAACCGCACCACATATAGGCCAAAATGCCGCATTACCGTACCATCTTCTTTCCTCACTAATAACTTGTACACGTGTTATCAAAAATATTTGAGCTTTCGTCTTCTTGCAGTAGGTCCCTAGTCCTGCCGAAGAATTGTGCATCATTCGTTTGAAATTTTGTCCACCAAATAATTTGTCCTTAATTTATGGCCGGTAGTTCCTTCAACCAAGTTAAAATGCCCTTAACCCAATGTAAGTCTAGTAAGGGTAGAGGTCTGAAACTTACCACACTATATCTTTGGATCAAACTCTACAAAAAAATATTAATAAACCCAAGATGGCCGCCATGATGACGGCACTGTGACGTCATTTTCAAAAAGAGCTTTTTTTGACGATTTTTTGGTTCGAATTTTTTATTTTTGTTTTTTCTTTGCAAAAACTAATTAGTAAATAATAGTCTGATATGAAATAAAATCGGTTTTACCCACTGCAAAATTTTTGAAGAAATACCACGAAAAGATCGCTTTTCTGGTACCCCACATGACCGCCATTTTGAATACCCATGATCCTCTGCTCGGGGGTCATGCAAGTAGACTCAAAATGACCCCAATATGATAATCTAAAAAGTCACGGAGTTTCAGCTCTCATTTTTTTTGTCGTTTCGGAGATAGGAGCCAGGTAGGGTTAAGCAGATATCGCTGGACGTCATGTCTGACAGCCCAATTTAAAAGCTTAAATTTCACTCCAAAGAAATATTCTTGGGCTTTTCGAGGCTTGTCAGCAGAGAGAGAGATGGGCCAGTCCCGAAATTTAGGTTTTCTGATAAGTTTTCTGAAATAAATCAAAATTATATATTGTTTATAATGTATACTAATGTTCGAATCGAGATACCACAATTCCCCAAACTTATGGAGAATCTTGTTCCGCAGCACTGTGCATGTGCCAGGTCATTCAGAAAAGTAGCTACCTTTACTTTACAAGTATACAGGTATTGAATTGTACAGACATAGAAATTCATTTGATATTAATGCAGGTCGGTGTATCCGGGCTTTATTACTTGTACTGGTACATGTATGTCAGAGAAATCGTAGGGGAATCCCCTTTAAATACCCCAGCTACAACTCAGTCTTGCTTTGCCTTTATAATGAGCCACTAGCGATGGACATGTAGGTCACAATGTAATTAGCATTCACGAATAGTGTTCAGCAGGAACAGATTAAAGGATAAGATAGCTTTAGTTTGTAGAAAAGTCATTTAGTATTTACTATGATTCACATCTTTGTCCTATTATATAGGAGGAAGGTGGAAATAAGCTCAAGTCGGCAATGATTTGGACGGTCATTTTCCTCATCAATGCAACATATTCTTATGCAATTAATGGCAATTTAGTCTCAGATATTAGGCCCATCATAGAATAGCTTTTATGTATTTGATGGTAATTCAATTCAAGGCGAACCATGTATTGGGAAACACAGCGTGGACGCCGGCTATCAACAGAACATTGGATCTGATGCTTGCTTTACAGGTTCGGCACTAATTTTATATCATTTTACTATATACACTTATAACACAGAAAACACAATTTTGGTATTGCCAGTCCCACCACCTGGGACCCAGTCCATAATAGTTCTATGGCACTGTCCGGTGCACAGCATTTACAATGCCATGTAAATTGTATCTCTACATCGTGCGGCTGTCGAGTTGTGAAAAAACACAGTTTGGACGACGCATATCCACTAAATGCGGGAAGTGAGGCCTGCCATTCTACATGAACGTATTGCGTCTACATACGTATACACCGCTAGATTCTGCACTGATTGTATGTGGTCTATCCTATATATCGAATATTAGAACATAGGAAAACATATTATAGGCGGGGCCATCCTCCTACCATTAGGGTATGTATAATTACTTTAACTTTTAATGATTTGCAATTGGTCCAAAAATCCAATATGACGTCCAAAATGGCCCTCAAACCCTGCCAGGTATAACAGCATACCGAAATGGGGTAGAAGTTATGCTAAGAAACTATTTAGAAGCGGTTTAATTTTTGCTTGCGGGGTTTACTGCAACCTCCCCACAGCGCATGCTCCATTTCGCAGGCTCCATTACCATCCCTGCCACCAATAGCGGGAGTTTACTACGTTGCTATGACGTATAAGGGAAACCAACCAACGCACGGTTCAGTTTGAATCCGGCCGAACAACTCCTTTAGTGTTGCACATGAGCGAACTACTTTTCATATGCTCTGTCCAGATAAACAGGGGAAATTATCTCCAGATAATTCTTTTTAACGCTAGGTCAACAGAGGTATTATGCAGACTTGAAAAGTAATCGAAATGTTCTGTAAATATCTATTTTACTATATATGATGTCACTTCCGGCGATGTGCGCGAAGGCCCCGAATCCGGTCCAAAAATCTGACTGGTGGCTGGGGTGTTATTAGACCCCCAGGGAGGTGGTTGGGTTTACTGCATACTCAACTCTCCCTCTGGCACTGAAAAACGGTATTCAGGGAAGAAGAACGGGAACACAAACTAGGTCAAACAAGCTCATGTGCAAGTATGAATAGACTTTAAACACAGTCTCTTGTAGAGTGATTCTGTGGCCGAATGGTTAGAGGTTCGGCTATTTTCACTATAAATGTCGTGAGTTCGAGACAGGGACAGCCTGGAAATGGAGTGCTATCATACCTCACCCGGCTGAATCTCACTTGCACACTTCTTTTGGTTGGCAAAAATAATGTTGTGCCCATGATTTTAGGTTCATTTCTGGATGAGTGGTAGTACTAATCAAATCCATTGAACCTATAATTTGTAGTTAACAATAAATTCAGCATGACCGCCAAAATATAAAAAAGGACCGCCAAGTTTAATTGAACTGAATAACTGCTGTTTCTGCTCGTCCAGTAGCATATATCATAATATCATGATATCATATCATATCATAAATGCTGTACATCTTACAATTTTAGTTTTACATTTAGATACACATTTAAGGAGTGAGTGAGTGAGTGAATAGGGTTTAACGTCGCTTTCAACATTTTTAAGCTATATCACGACGGGGAAGGGAAGGGAGGGGAGGGGGAGGGGCAGGGGTACCTACTTGTAACAGAGCAGATCTAATGCTGCCATTTTATAGTGCTGTCCCACTGAAATATCATGCCGTAGGCAGACATGACACATTTAAGCTCTCGTTGGGTACGTTTATAGTGTCCTAGCCGTGGTGTTACTTTGACATCATGATGTGTATGCACAGCCGAAGAGTAGTAGAGAAATGGCATTTTTTTTTGTATGTGCAAGGGCACGTGTTTTGAGATCTAGGTCCCATGCTCGATCCAAATGGTCCGTGCATGGTGTCGTGTTGAAGCTGTCGTGATGTAGAATAATTCTGAGGGAAGCTCTCCTGGTGTAGACTAAGGCTAGGCTAGGCGTCTAATCCACTATACACTAACCCATAAAAGTCGGCACGCGACCATGAGTGCAGGTGTTGCCTTGAAACTCTCGGAATGTAGACTACTATTGCCGTGGTTTTGTCCAGAAGTGACGTGATGCTGTGCATTAACCGAGGAGTAGTAGAGAAAAATGTGCATGGACATGTTTGGGTGATACGTTGGCCCTCCTGACCCTAAATCAGCCGTCCGTTGGTTTTGGGGATACCGTGAGCGATATGGTGTAGTGGGTACGGTATGATGGGTCTGTCTAGCCTGGCAGAGTTAACCCTCCTTGGGTACAGTACATCCAACACAACCTGGGGGGAACTGCGTTGGGCGAGTTTACAATCCTCGTATGTATCAGACTCATCATCGGTCGTATTCTCTCTTGTCCGGTAAGAAGACACCCTTCAAGAAATGGCCCTTGTGTTGCGTCAATCTCTGACCATGTTCGTTCTTGCCGTCCATTCGCCCTGGTTCATCCTTAAGGATTTTCAGGCAGTACTGGATACTATATCTGCAACATATTCTGGAACAGCTATTTTCGCATTTTGACCGCATTTCTCCAAGGCTAGCTTTGTAGGTTGTAATCCAATATATCCTTCTCCAAGTGAGGCTTGGTTTCATAATGGACCTTTGTAGCAACATGCTTGCATCCAAACGTCCCTATATCAGAAAAACCTGGATGGTTATCAAAGAACAGTATAACCTGCTGCCGCTTGAAATGAAAGGCGATCCAACACATAGTTCCATCGTGGAGACCAACTTGGAGACCAGAGGTTGTTCTGTAGCATCATGCACTGCCCGAAGGCGCCCAGGGATGGATCGGAGCGAATGGAAGGCTACAAACACGAATAGGAACGAACATGGCCGCAGATCGATGCAACACAAGGATCGTTTCTCAGAGAAGGGTTTCTGATTGGACCAGAGCGAACGCAACCCACGATGCATCTGATACATGGACAATAGCATACGAGAATTGCATACACGCCCAACGCAGCTCCCCAGGTTGGGTGTGCTATACCGTACCCAGGGGAAAGTACCTATCCCAGGCTAAACACACCCATGATGTTCAGTTCAGTTTGAATCCGGCCGAACAACTCCTTTAGTGTTGCACATGAGCGAACTACTTTTCATATGCTCTGTCCAGATAAACAGGGGAAATTATCTCCAGATAATTCTTTTTAACGCTAGGTCAACAGAGGTATTATGCAGACTTGAAAAGTAATCGAAATGTTCTGTAAATATCTATTTTACTATATATGATGTCACTTCCGGCGATGTGCGCGAAGGCCCCGAATCCGGTCCAAAAATCTGACTGGTGGCTGGGGTGTTATTAGACCCCCAGGGAGGTGGTTGGGTTTACTGCATACTCAACTCTCCCTCTGGCACTGAAAAACGGTATTCAGGGAAGAAGAACGGGAACACAAACTAGGTCAAACAAGCTCATGTGCAAGTATGAATAGACTTTAAACACAGTCTCTTGTAGAGTGATTCAGTGGCCGAATGGTTAGAGGTTCGGCTATTTTCACTATAAATGTCGTGAGTTCGAGACAGGGACAGCCTGGAAATGGAGTGCTATCATACCTCACCCGGCTGAATCTCACTTGCACACTTCTTTTGGTTGGCAAAAATAATGTTGTGCCCATGATTTTAGGTTCATTTCTGGATGAGTGGTAGTACTAATCAAATCCATTGAACTTATAATTTGTAGTTAACAATAAATTCAGCATGACCGCCAAAATATAAAAAAGGACCGCCAAGAATAATTGAACTGAATAACTGCTGTTTCTGCTCGTCCAGTAGCATATATCATAATATCATGATATCATATCATATCATAAATGCTGTACATCTTACAATTTTAGTTTTACATTTAGATACACATTTAAGGAGTGAGTGAGTGAGTGAGTGAATAGGGTTTAACGTCGCTTTCAACATTTTTAAGCTATATCACGACGGGGAAGGGAAGGGAGAGGAGGGGGAGGGGCAGGGGTACCTACTTGTAACAGAGCAGATCTAATGCTGCCATTTTATAGTGCTGTCCCACTGAAATATCATGCCGTAGGCAGACATAACACATTTAAGCTCTCGTTGGGTACGTTTATAGTGTCCTAGCCGTGGTGTTACTTTGACATCATGATGTGTATGCACAGCCGAAGAGTAGTAGAGAAATGGCATTTTTTTTTGTATGTGCAAGGGCACGTGTTTTGAGATCTAGGTCCCATGCTCGATCCAAATGGTCCGTGCATGGTGTCGTGTTGAAGCTGTCGTGATGTAGAATAATTCTGAGGGAAGCTCTCCTGGTGTAGACTAAGGCTAGGCTAGGCGTCTAATCCACTATACACTAACCCATAAAAGTCGGCACGCGACCATGAGTGCAGGTGTTGCCTTGAAACTCTCGGAATGTAGACTACTATTGCCGTGGGTTTGTCCAGAAGTGACGTGATGCTGTGCATTAACCGAGGAGTAGTAGAGAAAAATGTGCATGGACATGTTTGGGTGATACGTTGGCCCTCCTGACCCTAAATCAGCCGTCCGTTGGTTTTGGGGATACCGTGAGCGATATGGTGTAGTGGGTACGGTATGATGGGTCTGTCTAGCCTGGCAGAGTTAACCCTCCTTGGGTACAGTACATCCAACACAACCTGGGGGGAACTGCGTTGGGCGAGTTTACAATCCTCGTATGTATCAGACTCATCATCGGTCGTATTCTCTCTTGTCCGGTAAGAAGACACCCTTCAAGAAATGGCCCTTGTGTTGCGTCAATCTCTGACCATGTTCGTTCTTGCCGTCCATTCGCCCTGGTTCATCCTTAAGGATTTTCAGGCAGTACTGGATACTATATCTGCAACATATTCTGGAACAGCTATTTTCGCATTTTGACCGCATTTCTCCAAGGCTAGCTTTGTAGGTTGTAATCCAATATATCCTTCTCCAAGTGAGGCTTGGTTTCATAATGGACCTTTGTAGCAACATGCTTGCATCCAAACGTCCCTATATCAGAAAAACCTGGATGGTTATCAAAGAACAGTATAACCTGCTGCCGCTTGAAATGAAAGGCGATCCAACACATAGTTCCATCGTGGAGACCAACTTGGAGACCAGAGGTTGTTCTGTAGCATCATGCACTGCCCGAAGGCGCCCAGGGATGGATCGGAGCGAATGGAAGGCTATAAACACGAATAGGAACGAACATGGCCGCAGATCGATGCAACACAAGGATCGTTTCTCAGAGAAGGGTTTCTGATTGGACCAGAGCGAACGCAACCCACGATGCATCTGATACATGGACAATAGCATGCGAGAATTGCATACACGCCCAACGCAGCTCCCCAGGTTGGGTGTGCTATACCGTACCCAGGGGAAAGTACCTATCACAGGCTAAACACACCCATGATGTACTGCTCACTACATCCTATCGCCTACGGTATCCTCGCTCCCAACTGTACGGCACATGTAGAGCCAGGATGACCGATCTATCGCCCAATCATGTCTCTGCGAGCCCCTATTACTCTTTGATTGCGCAGTTCGACATACCCACTACTACAAGCTAGTGTCTAGGGTTGTAGCCGCTTACTCCTAAGTGCACACGTAATCTGGCCGTATTTGAACTATTTCAACTTCTGATGATTCAGTAGGGTTCAGTGGCCATTTTGGTATATCGCCGCCATATTGGATTTTAGACCAATTGCAAATCATTCAAAAATAACTAATTATGCTTACAATAACATACGTACAGAAAATATCGTGTTTCGTGGATAGAAAATTGAATTGGATACCATATTGAATTTGTGGCCAAATCCAAGATGGCCTCTCAGCTGTATTGAAAGGACTTTTGCTAAGGATGACGGAACCACTAAGAAATTTTGACTGGAAAAAAATGTTTTCCTTGTGTGGGACCTGTCTATATGTAGATAATCCTGCTCTAGCCGGTGCTAGTAACACAGCCGATAGGCACATGAAATAGGCATTTTTTGCACCCTTTTATTCAACTGTGTATTTTTCCACACCAACATTACTTCACAAGATAAACATTTACTGGCATTTATGAACAATAATGAGTTGTATTAATATATAAACAGATTCAAAAACTGCCAAATGCCTGTCAAAAGTTCAGCGAACAATGAGTAAGGAGGTAATTTCGAAAAACTTATTTTGGCACAAACACAATCAGAGTTCACCCCTTTTACTCGAAATACTGACATCCGTAAAAGGCACAGGCCACATTGGGTTAAGTTGCAAAACTGTAAACAGTTACATTAGCAACAAATGGTGAAACAAGTTTAGCTATATTGTAGTAACGAAACATTGAAGAATAACCGTAACTGGTGTGAACCAGGAATTTTCCGGGGTTTTTTTTGCCCAACATGCCTTCATTTAAGACACGTCTAATCTTATTACTTTTCTGTTCATAGTTAAAACTTTCATCTTTCTCTTAGACCTCTTTCCCTTGCCTTCAGACGAAATACTCACATGTAGAAATTATATATATGTGTAACAATTTTTAGCTCTGCTGGTTCGTCACAATATTCAACTATTAAACAAATGGTGTTGTAATGCGTGTGCATTTGTGTATGTGTAACTTTTTTCACGAATTATAATGAGATAAGCGATGTTTGCGTTAGCTGTTCGATGACTTTGCTTCACGGCACTGATCAAGATTGGGAAAATAGAGGAAAAAGATTTATTCTTTTTTTTTATTTGGGGATTCGAACCCAAAAAGTTGGCGTTTCTTTAATCTGCAACCCAACAGTGTAACCATTCGACCAGACAGCTTTTACAAGTTTTAGCTGGAAAGAATCATGTACCGAATCAAAGCCTTTTGACATATTATTATATTATGAAAATATGACATCTTTAACTAACACCATTTTGCAGTATCACATTTATGATCAAATCCATCAAATTTGGATATCTTGACTTGTTTTGGTTAAAGTTGTCAAATTTTACCCATGAATATCACAAATAGTGCAAACACAAACAAATGCCTATTTTCTAATACTCGTAATATTGTTTTGACTCATCTCCTCTGGGTGAAAATTCGGACTACGAACATTCAGTATATTATCTCTATTGCTAATAACTTTTCAAGTAAACACTTGGAAATTATATTTTCGGCTTATAAACGCAGCACACTGAAGGAAAATTTACGTCCAAACCGAACGCCTCGTTTAAGGTGGCCTTTTTGTCTCGTCTTCAACCGGAGCGTTATCTGCCTGCTGCAAAGTCAGGACCTTGTGTGGACAAGAGCCCATAAGAAAGGAAATGAGCGTATATTGTTTTTTTTTTCAGTACGGTCTAGAAAAGCATGTGGGAAAAAAGTCCCTGTGTTATTGCAGAGGTTTGTGGGGGGCAGTAAATGAATCAATCCGTTTATGAACAGAGGTTTTTGTCTGGAACAGGGCTTGCCCTATTCCCAGACTCTGTTGCTGTACAGCAATATTTGGCTGCTTGCCAACACTGGTACACGCACTATATCCGGCTGACCCCTGACCCAATAACTGCGCAGAGCCATCTGGCCAGCTTATGAGTGTGATTAGGCCAGCCAACGAGTGATGCGGTCAAAGGAAAGAAAATCAAGTTCACATTTTTTAACTCCGAAGGGATAAAACCAACCAAAAACTTTTGTATATTTAGATGAATTAGGCGAAGGCCTGTATTTTATCGGTATCGTCAGTCGTATTTTTTACCTTGTTTTGTTCGCACTGCTCGTGAATTAGTGGACTATGTTTTGGGTTCTTGAAGTCGGGCATTCCCAGTCGGACATTCCCAGACCCCATATTCAACACATTGCGCCGTGCTGTCAGAGCAATGCGTCAAATTTTATTTTGTAAACTATGCACATGGTAACAAGGGTTTCCACCGCACTTCGTGGTTTCCTTCTGGCGGGATTTTAGTGTCAGCATTGCCCGTGATGATAACCAGACGTGTGAAGTGGACGACCGTCGACGTGGGGAAAAACCTTAGTTTGATTCATTGGTAAATACCAGACCATACTGTATTTACGTCCTTGAACTGAATCATTGTTTGTGTTGTTTACAGCCCATCATCGGACTCGCTTGCAACTTGAGCTGGAGGAAAACTTTTCGTCAGAATTCCTTTCTCAGCAACAACAATATTTACATTTCAGTGCTGGTAATGAGAAAATATTTGTCGCATAATTTGGCAATTAACTGAATTCTTATAACACGTAGTTGGCCAGCTTAGATTCAAAGTATTTTGGCCTATTTGTCAATTGTCCGTGCCAATTCGCTAAATCGTGATTGTGAATTTGGCCCGAATTTAATAGGTCTGGTTTGTACGATCGAGTTGAGCGTACACTTGGAGTTGAGCACACTGGAGTTGAGCACACTTTGGAGGGGAGCACATTTGGAGCTGAAAACACGCTCGAAAGTTCTAAATTTAACTTGTAAGGCACATGTAAATTAAATTTCTAAGAACGATGGGTATCCATTGCATAGTACGATTACGAGGCAATCAGGTAAAGCTAGCAGCACTCATGCTTCTGATTGTGTATGCTTTTTTACATCACTGGACTTCAAAGGTCACAGTAAACTACAGGTTTTATAGTGAGGATGAAGCTTTCAGGTCTAACTGTTCTTATTTTGCCAGTTTATGGATTATGCAATTGTTTGTATGTAGGTATTATTTGCCGGCTCTCATAACAATGGCAAATTACGTGGAAACAAATCCTGGGCCTCCTGCCCATGTAATTAGCAGCACAAAGATTGTTCATGGTAGCTTTCATCAAGGAGCTCAAATATTCTCTGCGATGCCCAGAGGTAAACAGTGTATGGCAAACTGTATTTGTTTTCATGCCTTTGTAATGCTGAATAAAGAGATACGGGTAACTCATTTCACACAGCGAACTCTAGATCACTCCCGATTCTTGTAACCGCGAAAAGGCTTGTTGCACTCTATCTCTTTTCATGTTATTGAGTACATATTTTATCTTCCCTGACTCGAGTGCCCACCAGCGGGCAGGGGCAAATAACTCTTACAGTGACAATTCGGAAACTCCCGAAAATCGAAGCAACGAATCGATATTGCACATCCATTACTGTTCCAGACAATAGTACTCTTGAGTACTTTCATTCTGTGGCTTAAAAAAAACTGCTGCGGCCTAAATTTCTGCCCTGTGTGTAAAGCTAGGGTCACACTATATGCGTTGCGCAGGTCGGCGTGAACCAAATGGATTTTATTGTATACAGACGAATGCGTCGGTTACGTCACAAACGATGACTTGGTACGTGAGCTCAAATATTTGGTCTTACCAAATCCTTGACATTGTGTGTCCAGTGCGACGAAAATTGAAATCGCACTACATAGCGACATCGCAATGAATAGTCGATACAATGCACGGTGTGACCTTCCTACGTTATAGCTTGTTATCTATTATTATGCAATATTAAAATAGTGCTCTATCCAATCGCCAGACACTGACGGTTAGAATACAGCCCAAGTACTTGTAATTACGACTAATATGCCTGCTCATGTCAGGAGCGGAATGAGATATTGATTTTAGGATTTCAAACTACCTGTATCAGCCAAAACACTTTCCTCTCGTCGCATTATTTGAAATATATATATTCATAAAATGCCATGAGTCGAACAAATACGTGAGAAACAATTAACCCGGCCACGCGAGGGATCAAAATGATAACAACCAGACACACGTGACTGTAGTAATAAGAGATATTTCTGAAATTGTTCTCATTTGTTCAGAGAAACATTCTACAGCAATCGTAACATATACTTACTTAATCACCATTCAGGTAATACAGGATTAAAGACAATATGTATCATACAAGAATACTCAGAAAGGTTACAATCAAAAGTCCCTCCCTACACAGCCAGAAAATAGGTGATGGTCCATCACCCTCTAATGGTTATCAGACTTTGCTATCCCCTTTAATGTGATGGTTATCACATTTTAAGGATGATGATTTCGCCTCAGCACCAGTAAAATGTGATGATCTAAATTTTCAATTATTGCTCATCACTTCAAAGTTGATGGTCATCATTTTTAAAGGTGCTCATAAAAAATGATGATGTCTCTAACTCATCAGCTTTTCGGTGTGATAGTTATCACCTTTTTTCTGACTGTGTAGGACGGGCTAGATGGTGATGGTGATTTATCTTATTAACTTTCTTTATCATCGCAATTCACCTCTGGGACACAATTCTCCGCTGGGGCATTCCTGTTATGGCATGTGTCGTAGCTAGGATTATTCTTGAGATACTTTTGTAAATATAATATAGAAATAACATTTTGGTATGGAGTTTAGACCCATACGAACAATTTGTATATTATGTTCATATATGTTGAATACCGGAAGCTGTGAACGAGGTCCTCAACAGTAAACAATCACGTGATTCAAATTCAATTTATGGGCTACAAAAACCAATACGACCTCAACTGAATGTTGGTTTTCTCTGGTCCATAAAACATCGTATTTATCTGATTGGAATCACAATTGTTTTATTATATGAAACAATCACAGCGGGTTTGAATTTGACGTTGAGTGTATTTAATACTTCTGAGAAAAAGATCATTTTATTTTCTTCAGGAATACCTCCAAAATGATCGCATCTGTTCTTGCCTGTTAAAAGCTGTCGTCGCCGCCCACCGTGTGTTCGAATTAACGCCAGTCCCTTGATAGGCTTTGTCTTCAACATCAACTAAATGTATATTCATTTACCGGTCGTTAAATATATCAGTGTGACGTGTGTAAATCACTTTTTTGTGGGATGGAACGTGGGGTCAGTGGATGAGTATAATTAATGTACAATCATCAATGCCCATAATGTCCTCATCCAAGGGTTAATTCGAAGAATCCAGGTCGTTTCTCTCAATAGTTCATTTTCGACGCCTCATAACATATCCATCGGTGTCCCTCAATTTTGGGTTCTATCCATTTTTACCCCTCGGCCAAAATTTGGCCAAAGGGTATTGTCTTCGTCATGTACGTCCGTCCGCCTGTCTGTCTGTCCGTCACACCTTTCTCGTTACCAAGATATCTTTAGAACGACTTACCCTAGGCACACCAAACTTGCAGTGCACATCCATATGTTCGTGACCCAGAACCCTATTGAATCTGGACCCGATTGGTTGGAAACTTTGGCGGCCATCTTTAATTTATGCGAAACCATCACAGCTTTCTCGTTACCAAGATATCTTTAGAACAACTTACCCTAGGCACACCAAACTTGCACTGCACATCAATATGCTCATGAACCAGAACCCTATCGAATCTGGATCCAAATGGTTGGAAACTTTGGCGGCCATATTTCATTTATTCGAAACCATTAATCTTGTGTATCTCAAGTACCATTTCACTGTTGAGTGTGAAACTTGGCATCGATCATTGATGCATCAAGAAACTTCAAAGGGATTACCAAACCAGTTTCCCTGATTCAGTGGAAACCTTGGCGGCCATCTTTAATTTATGCAAAATCTTTAATGATATATATCTCTGATACCATTCAAGTGTTCTATTCGAAACTTGGTATACAGCATCGATGTATCAAGAGACATGCAGTGTATAACCACATCAGTTCATCTGAGTAGCAGGAAAGATGGGCGGCCATCTTTAATTTATGCGAAATCATTAATGATCGCTATCTCTGATACCGTTCAAGTGCTCGATGTAAAATTTGGTATACATCATCGATGCATCAATAGACTTACGATAAATGACAGTTCTGGTGTTTCTGATTGGGCGGAAATCCTGGTGGCCATCTTTAATTTATGCAAAATCTTTAATGATGTATATCTTTGATACCATTTCAGTGTTCTATATGAAACTTGGTATACAGCATCGATGTATCAAGAGACTTGCAATGAAAAACCACATCAGTTCCTCTGAGTGGCGGGAAGGATGGGCGGCCATCTTTAATTTATGTAAAATCATTAATGATCTCTACCTCTGATAACGTTCAAATGCTCGATGTAAAATTTGGTATACATCATCGATGCATCAAGAGACTTATGTAATGAATACCAGTTTCTCTGATTGGACGGAAACCTTGGAGGCCATTTCTAATTGCAAAAATTTTCAGAATCTGTATATTTGTCACTTGACTGCTTGGTGTTCCTGAAATCTTGGTTCATATTGAATACATTATGAATGGCTGGCGCTCAGAGCCGAGGGGTTTTCAGATGCGCAGCTTCGTATTTAATTTATAACAACGATATTATCATAGTTTCATACTGTTCGTGATACTATCCTTTTTGCCCATGATACCATGTATTGGTCCGACCCAACCCTACTAATAAAACAATATCTGACGAAATGGAAAGGTATAAGGTATAGTTTTATTGCAACAATCCAGAGAAAAACATGATAATTAAACCAACTAGAAATACATCATCATGCCTCTCTAAACTGTCCATTTCCGACCATGAATTGGAAAAAGTAGACAGTTATAAATTCTTTGGAATATATTAAATGATACTCATTTGGAGAACATAGATACATCATGTTCAAAATTGTCCGGAAACATGGGTGTAATCGATAATATTCAGCATTGTCAGAATAGACGGACGTTAAATACTTTAGATTACTCCTTATTCTATTCTTATATTTCTCCTATATTGTAATATGGTTTGGGCCAAAACTTAACCTTTCCACTTTCCACCACTGGTCTTATTGCCAAAGAAGAGACTTGTTCGTATCATTAACTTGAGTGACAAATATTCTTATACTGTCCCTCTCTTTGAACAGACAAATATTCTACCTGACATGACAAAACTGAATGATTATCACAACCCAATATTTGTCCACAAATGCATTCACCACAATATGTTTCTTCCTTGCTTATATCATAGCTACTATGCGAAACAATCGGCACTTCACCAATACCCGACCAGACAATCAAATCTCATTTTTATCGGAGCATTATGTCCGTCACAACTCTCATTCCAAACAGCGAAATGAGAGCTCTGGCTTTCAACTTCGACTTTATTGCTTTAAAATCTTTATTTAAACGTAAAATAACGAAGCGTCTATTCAGTACGAAATGATCTGAAGATTGTGCGTGATTATATATTTGTATACATCAATTTAGAGAGAGAGAGAAAGGGAGAATTAAGGTTTAACGTCGCATTCAGTAATATTTCAGCTATATAGCGACGACACAATTCATCATTCAATCTAAATGCCATCATTCAATCTAAATGCCATCATTCAATCTAAATCTGAATACACAAACGATGACTGATGCTACACCCACTGGAATCAATTTTTCCCAACACAATACCTACTATAACTGCTGCTAAAACTTAACACACATTATTAATGTGCTAGAACAAGCAGGGTTGTATGAATTCCTGCCTTTTATACAGTTACTGTAGATTCATTCACCATTTATGTATATATTCTCTGTATGGTGAATAATATTCATTCATTAATATTAATGTTGAAATAACTTCCAAATTGGACGGAAACGCAGCGTTATTAATTTTATACAATATGTCGGCGTATTGATGTTGATTTGTCGTCGGTGAATCGGCACGTTGTGCATGGTTGTCGACGCCGAGAGGTTATTTCAATCCGTTTTCATGGTAGAAAGGAAGTCGAGTGAACAATGAGTACAAGTTGATCGACTGTATTGGTTTTAAGATTGTAAGATATTCTATTTATCAAGCAGCTAATTTAGAAGTTCTTTTTAATCGGGTAAAAGAAGACTGTATTTTAGGTTATTCGAGAGAAATCGGGTTGTTTTTGACATGGGCATTATTAATGTATGTACATGTTTCGGTGAGTTGTGTTGATTACTTCTGGATTGCTGGCTTGTTCACTTGTTTTTGTTAGAATATTTAGAATTTTGCTTGATTCTCTCTCCCTGTCTCTCTCTCTATTGGAATTGTTCGTATGCATTTAGCTTATTTATCACTAGCAGCGATATTTATATCATCCCACTGATGCCCACAGCTTGTACCATACACATTTACACACCTGCAAATATGGCGTGAAACTTCGATGGCACCAATTAAATGTAGCATTCGAAGAATGTGTTCAGATTTCTGGAGAGGACAACGACTTTAGGGCTACGATAAATATGATACGGCGACAAACTCGAGCTACGACAAATGATACTTTTAAAGGATTAAGCTCGTCTTTTTTATAATCTACTGGGAAAATTCCTAAATGAGAAATTGTTCTGTTAATTCACTTGCTGGTATCATGTTTTGTTATCCACAGGTGTCCATATCGTGGCTAATATCGGTATAGAGAAATGTTCCTGGATTTACCCGACTGTTGGTGCCTATCTAGCCCTACCTTTCATCTCGATGAATTTAACAAATGTCACCTACTGTGGATTTCTTTCTGCCGTCGGAGCCTCGTGGCAAGGGTCACGTTGGAGACCTCTATACAAAGATCCCGTACATCGCTCCTTCCGTGAGCGCCTCTCTGAATTGGTTTTAAATGGTTTGGTTTACTTTACTCTGTGGAGACTCGTGCTTGCATTCAACGGCGAATTTCTGCTCCAGGAGGATGATGTAACCTTCGAATATACATACGATACACCTATCAATCCACCGGCTTGGTATGTTGTGAAGGGGATCATGAGACCATACATTCTAGCCGATAACTTCAAGCATTATATCCTACCCGAGAGCTTTAAAACATTCCTAGGATTAGAAGATAGGTCCACACCTGACCCTCCAGAATACGAATACGTATACAGGACACCCTACGAGGTGAGTTAATATGTACATAATATGTATATAAGCTT
Source organism: Hanleya hanleyi (assembly GCA_036873755.1). Taxonomy (NCBI): domain Eukaryota; kingdom Metazoa; phylum Mollusca; class Polyplacophora; order Lepidopleurida; family Hanleyidae; genus Hanleya; species Hanleya hanleyi. The sequence continues at coordinate 70,723 of JAVTVY010022874.1, forward strand.
ACAGCATATCCTAATTATGCCGAATCGTGCTGTATATGCTTGCATTATTCACGATGAGTGTCGTCGTTCTTTATTCCGATTGTCCTGCTCGTATGGAGCGTCTGTTCACAAATGTAACCGCGAAATTCAGACTTATCGACAGCTGTGTTCGGATTCTGGGCGTCAGATCCTACATTCCATATTCCTCCGTCTTACACTCAAGAAATTCCGCGTCAATAACGGAAAGAACATTTTCATACGACAGTTAGTATCAATTTCAAACATGCATGCAATGAAAGAAACTCAATGGTTTCCTGCAAGACAATGGCCAACAGTTTTCAATAATGTCAGCAAGACATAAAATTCTTACCACCCACAGCCAGAAAAAAGGTGATAACTATCACCCCGAAAAGGTGATGAGTTAGAGCCATCACCCTTTTTTATGATCACCTTTAAAAATGATGGCCATCAACTCGGAAGAGTGATGAGCAATGATTGTAAATTTACGTCATCACCTTTTAATGGTGATGAGACAACATCATCACCCTTAACCCTACCTGGCCTGGTGGGAGACACCCCACTGTTGTTTTTTTGCTCCTATCTCCGGAACGACAAAAAATTGAGAGCTGAAACTTCGTCACTTTTTAGATTATCATATTGGGGTCATTTTTAGCCTATTTGCATAACCCCCCGAGCAGAGGATCATGGGGGGAAATTCAACATGGCGGTCATGTGGTCATATTTCTTCAAATTTTTTGCTTTTCTATATAGAAAAGTGGTTAAAATCTATTTTATTTTCGTTATTTTGGGATAACACTATCTTAGAATAGCACATATTCTAGTGCTGAAAATTTGGTCGAGTCCCGTGCGGGATTCGAACCAGCGACCCCAGAGTCAGGCACCTAATCGCCAGCACTGTATGTCGGCGATCTAAACCACTCAGCCAACGGGCCTCCCACAAAATAGGAGGTAGCAGACCGGTAGTCTTGAAAGCGAACATACAGTACCCCTCTGATGATCGTAATGACACAGCTCCCAAAGCTGAATAGATATATTTTTTGTCATTTAGAAAGTGATCGTATAACAGTATTTTCGTTATTTTGGGATAACACTATCTTAGAATAGCACAAATTCTAGTGCTGAAAATTTGGTCGAGTCCCGTGCGGGATTCGAACCAGCGACCCCAGAGTCAGGCACCTAATCGCCAGCACTGTATGTCGGCGATCTAAACCACTCGGCCAACGGGCCTCCCACAAAATAGGAGGTAGCAGACCGGTAGTCTTGAAAGCGAACATACAGTACCCCTCTGATGATCGTAATGACACAGCTCCCAAAGCTGAATAGATATATTTTTTGTCATTTAGAAAGTGATGGTATAACAGTATTTTCGTTATTTTGGGATAACACTATCAGTAGTAGTAAACAACCCGTAAAGGTCACATTGACCCCTTTGCACTTAAACTTGTTGTGGCGGATTTGTGGCGGGGAGGTCATTGAGTGCACTTGACCTGTAGCATGTACTGGCATGTTCTGGATTGCATCACCCTTGGCTGTGTGCCAAGTGTTGACGACTATAGTTCGGTTAACCTTTGACCTTTGTATTCATCCGCGGTGATGCGGCCTGGCGGTGATGCGGTCGCCTCCGCGGAAAAAAAGTAGTCCCCAGAATTCAAAGACGCTGCATGGTCCGATTGGGTCGAGTGAGGTATCATTGTGAAGCTTATGTGAGGGGGCATCGGATGGGCTGGGTGCGGGGTTGAAATAGCGTCATTCTGCGCATGCGCGGTGGCCCAAGGGTATGGAAATAGACGTTTTAGAGCTAGGGGAGCCACTAATGGTCCGATGGAGTCGAGTGAGGTATCCATGTGAAGCACACATGAGGGGGCATCTGACTGGACTAGTGGCTCGGTCATTGTTACCATTCTGCGCATGCGCAAACAGGGAATTGTGGGAAATGGGTATGGAAATAGACGTTTTAGGGTCTAGGGGAGCCACTAATCGTCCGATGGGGTCGTATGAGGTATCCATGTGAAGCACACATGAGGGGGCATCTGACTGGACTAGTGGCTCGGTCATTGTTACCATTCTGCGCATGCGCAAACAGGGAATTGTGGGAAATGGGTATGGAAATAGACGTTTTAGGGCCTAGGGGAGCCACTAATCGTCCGATGGAGTTGAGTGAGGTATCAGTGTAAAGGATACGTGAGGGGGCATCCGCCTGGTCTAGTATCACGTGAGACTGACGTCATTCTGCGCATGCGCAGTAGACAAAATATATGGACATGGGCGTTTTGGGGTCTAGAGGAGCCCCTAATGGGTCGATGGAGTTGAGTGAGGTATCCATGCGAAGCTCTTGTGAAGGGGCATCCGCCTGGACTAGTGTCTGGTCCGTGTTTAACATTCTGCGCATGCGCAGACCGGGAATTGTGGGAAAAGGGTATGGAAATAGATGTTTTGGGATCTAGGGTAGCCACTATTGGGCCGATTGGATCGAGTGAGGTATCCATGTGTAGCACACATGAGGGGGCATCCACCTGGGCTAGTGGCTCGAGCGTTTTCACCATTCTGCGCATGCGCAGACAGGGAATTGTGGGAAAAGGGTATGGACATAGACGTTTTGGGGTTTAGGTGGGCCACTAGTCGTCCGATGGAGTCGTATGAAGTATCCATGTGAAGCCTATGTGGAGGAGCATCTGCCTGGATTAGTATCACGTGGAACTACCAAGCGTATGGAAATACACGTTTTGGGGTCTAGGTGGGCCACCATTGGATCAATGTAAAGCTTATGTGAGGGAGCATCTACCTGGACTAGTGTGTCGTCCGTGTTGAACATTCTGCGCATGCGCAGACAGAGAATTGTGGGAAAAGGGTATGGAAATAGACGTTTTGGGGCCGAGGTGGGTCACTATTGGTCCTATGGAATCGTATGAGGTATCAATGTGAAGCACACGTGAGGGGGCATTTGACTGGACTAGTGGCTCGCGCGTTGTCACATTCTGCGCATGCGCAGACAGGGAATTGTGAGCAACGCCCGCCAACGCCAAGCTCAACGCTTCAACGCCCTGGTGAATTAGCCCAAAAGCTCCGATTTTCATGGAATTGTCACTAATTCATTGGAAATGCAGTGACACCCGTCAACGTTCATCGGTACGCCCTAACATAACGCCTTGACGCCATGATGTAGATAGATGAGAACAACAACAACAACAAGGATGAGAGAACAATAACAACAACAAGTTTTTTCATATAGTTTATTTTCCCCTCCATCATAACATACCCACGCTGGGGGAGCCGCGTTGGGTTTGTTTACAATTCAAGAAGTCTTTTCTCACTCACTCACTCACTCACTCACTCACTCACTGACTGACTGACTGACTGACTGACTGACTGACTGACTGACTGACTGACTCACTCACTGACTGACTCACTCACTCACTCACTCACTCACTCACTCACTCACCGTCGTTAGTGCGTCCATGCGTTAAGACGGGCGTTGGGGACGCCTCACTCACTCACTCACTCACTCACCCACTCACCCACTCACTCACTCACACTCACTCACTCACTCACTCACTCACTCACTCACTCACTCATTCACTCACTCACTCACTGACTTACTCACTCACACTCACTCACTCACTCACTCACTCACTCACTCACTCACTCACTCACCGTCGTCAGTGCGTCCATGCGTTAAGACGGGCGTTGGGGACGCCTCACTCACTCACTCACTTACTCACTCTCACTCTCACTTACTCAGTTACTCACTCGCTCACTCACCACTCACTCACTCACACTCACATGTGTGGGGCGCGCCCTCAGCCAATCAAAAGCGAGTATTTTGACTCGGTGCATTATAGGACATATCCAAGATGGCGGCGTCTGCCTTCTGGTTCAAGATGGCGGCACGTCCGGTGTCGAAAACTGACCATTTTGTGTATCAACCGGTGCAGAAAACTGACTTATGTGGCAGCGTCCAATATATATATGGAATGATGAGGGACACGACTTAATCTGTATATGTACAGACACCACCACACACCAATAATACCACCACACACACACACACACACACACACACACACATACCACCAACACCACCACCAACGCCACCACCAACGCCACCAACGCTACCACCAACGCCACCACCGGGCGTGGTAGCTCCCGTGTGGCAGAGCTCTTGGATCGGAGCTCTCGGAGCTCAAAGCTTGCGGCGCTCGGAATTGACGTCATGGCAGGCATGCGCGTGTACCTGTGCTGCATCTTCGGAGCTCCGGAGCTCTTGGAGCTCGGAGCTCCGGAGCTCTTGGAACTCGGAGCTCGGAGCTCCGGTGCTCTTGGAGCTCGGAGCTCGGGATCCTGCGCTACTCGGAAGTGACGTCATCGTACGCAGGCACACACACACACATATCTGGTGCACCCTGTACCCTATAGCCCGTGAGCTCCAAGAGCACCGGAGCCTGAGCTCCGGAGTTCCAAGAGCTCCCGAGCTCCGAGCTCCAAGAGCTCCGGAGCTCCGAAGATGTAGCACAGGTACACGCGCATGCCTGCCATGACGTCAATTCCGAGCGCCGCAAGCTTTGAGCTCCGAGAGCTCCGATCCAAGAGCTCTGCCACACGGGAGCTACCACGCCCGGTGGTGCGTTGGTGGCGTTGGTGGTGGCGTTGGTGGCGTTGGTGGTGGCGTTGGTGGCGTTGGTGGCGTTGGTGATGGCGTTGGTGGTGGTGTTGGTGGTATGTGTGTGTGTGTGTGTGTGTGTGTGTGTGGTATTATTGGTGTGTGGTGGTGTCTGTACATATAGAGATTAAGTCGTGTCCCTCATCATTCCATATATATATTGGACGCTGGGCTATAGGGTACAGGCATACAAGGTCCAGTTTTCTACACCAGTTGACCACATTCCGACAAAATGGTCAGTTTTCGACACCGGACGTGCCGCCATCTTGAACCAGAAGGCAGACGCCGCCATCTTGGATATGTCCTATAATGCACCGAGTCAAAATACTCGCTTTTGATTGGCTGAGGGCGCGCCCCACACATGTGAGTGTGAGTGAGTGAGTGGTGAGTGAGTGAGTGAGTGAGTAAGTGAGAGTGAGAGTGAGTGAGTGAGTGAGTGAGTGAGTGAGTGAGTGAGTGAGTGAGTGAGGCGTCCCCAACGCCCGTCTTAACGCATGGACGCACTGACGACGGTGAGTGAGTGAGTGAGTGAGTGAGTGAGTGAGTGAGTGAGTGAGTGAGTGAGTGAGTGAGTGAGTGAGTGAGTGAGTGAGGCGTCCCCAACGCCCGTCTTAACGCATGGACGCACTAACGACGGTGAGTGAGTGAGTGAGTGAGTGAGTGAGTGAGAGTGAGTCAGTGAGTGAGTGAGTGAGTGAGTGAGTGAGTGTGCGTGAGTGAGTGAGTGAGTGAGTGAGTGAGTGAGAAAAGACTTCTTGAATTGTAAACAAACCCAACGCGGCTCCCCCAGCGTGGGTATGTTATGATGGAGGGGAAAATAAACTATATGAAAAAACTTGTTGTTGTTGTTGTTGTCTCATCCTTGTTGTTGTTGTTGTTCTCATCTATCTACATCATGGCGTCAAGGCGTTATGTTAGGGCGTACCGATGAACGTTGACGGGTGTCACTGCATTTCCAATGAATTAGTGACAATTCCATGAAAATCGGAGCTTTTGGGCTAATTCACCAGGGCGTTGAAGCGTTGAGCTTGGCGTTGGCGGGCGTTGCTCACAATTCCCTGTCTGCGCATGCGCAGAATGTGACAACGCGCGAACCACTAGTCCAGTCAAATGCACCCTCACGTGTGCTTCACATTGATACCTCATACGACTCCATAGGACCAATAGTGACCCACCTCGGCCCCAAAACGTCTATTTCCATACCCTTTTCCCACAATTCTCTGTCTGCGCATGCGCAGAATGTTCAACACGGACGACACACTAGTCCAGGTAGATGCTCCCTCACATAAGCTTTACATTGATACCTCACTCAACTCCATTGGCCCAATGGTGGCCCACCTAGACCCCAAAACGTGTATTTCCATACGCTTGGTCTACTGCGCATGCGCAGAATGACATCAGTTCCACGTGATACTAATCCAGGCAGATGCTCCTCCACATAGGCTTCACATGGATACCTCATACGACTCCATCGGACGACTAGTGGCCCACCTAAACCCCAAAACGTCTATGTCCATACCCTTTTCCCACAATTCCCTGTCTGCGCATGCGCAGAATGGTGAAAACGCTCGAGCCACTAGCCCAGGTGGATGCCCCTCATGTGTGCTACACATGGATACCTCACTCGATCCAATCGGCCCAATAGTGGCTACCCTAGATCCCAAAACATCTATTTCCATACCCTTTTCCCACAATTCCCGGTCTGCGCATGCGCAGAATGTTAAACACGGACCAGACACTAGTCCAGGCGGATGCCCCTTCACAAGAGCTTCGCATGGATACCTCACTCAACTCCACCGACCCATTAGGGGCTCCTCTAGACCCCAAAACGCCCATGTCCATACATTTTGTCTACTGCGCATGCGCAGAATGACGTCAGTCTCACGTGATACTAGATCAGGCGGATGCCCCCTCACGTATCCTTTACAACGATACCTCACTCAACTCCATCGGACGATTAGTGGCTCCCCTAGACCCTAAAACGTCTATTTCCATACCCATTTCCCACAATTCCCTGTTTGCGCATGCGCAGAATGGTAACAATGACCGAGCCACTAGTCCAGTCAGATGCCCCCTCATGTGTGCTTCACATGGATAGCTCATACGACCCCATCGGCCTATTAGGGGCTCCGCTAGATCCCAAAACGTCTATTTCCATACCCTTTTCCCACAATTCCCTGTCTGCGCATGCGCAGAATGGCGACAATGGCCGAGCCACTAGTCCAGTCAAATGCCCCCTCACGAATCCTTCACATGGATACCTCATACAACTCCATCGGACCATTAGTGGCTCCCCTAGCTCTAAAACGTCTATTTCCATACCCTTGGGCCACCGCGCATGCGCAGAATGACGCTATTTCAGCCCCGCACCCAGCCCATCCGATGCCCCGTCACATAAGCTTCACAATGATACCTCACTCGACCCAATCGGACCATGCAGCGTCTTTGTTTTCTGGGAACTACTTTTTCTCCGCGGAGGCGACCGCATCACCGCCAGACATGACCGCATCACCGCGGAGGAATACAAAGGTCAAAGGTTAACCGAACTATAGTCGTCAACACTTGGCACACAGCCAAGGCTGATGCAATCCAGAACATGCCAGTACATGCTACAGGTCAAGTGCACCCAATGACCTCCCCGCCACAAATCCGCCACAACAAGTTTAAGTGCAAAGGGGTCAATGTGACCTTTACGGGTTGTTTACTACTACTACTATCTTAGAATAGCACATATTCTAGTGCTGAAAATTTGGTCGAGTCCCGTGCGGGATTCGAACCAGCGACCCCAGAGTCAGGCACCTAATCACCAGCAGTGTATGTCGGCGATCTAAACCACTCGGCCAACGGGCCTCCCACTAAAATAGGAGGTAGCAGACCGGTAGTCTTGAAAGCGAACATACAGAACCCCTCTGATGATCGTAATGACACAGCTCCCAAAGCTGAATAGATATATTTTTTGTCATTTAGAAAGTGATCGTATAACAGTATTTTCGTTATTTTGGGATAACACTATCTTAGAATAGCTCATATTCTAGTGCTGAAAACGCTTTAAAAATGCTTTTTTCAGCACGTTCTTTGAAAATGACGTCATCATGACGGCCATCTGGAATTTTTTTACATTTTCCTGTAGAACTTGACCCATTGATATAGTGTGGTGAGTTTCAGCCGTCTAGCCTTAGCGATAGCGAAAATATATATGGGGGCGGACGATGGCTCTAACTCATCACCTTCTAAAGGTGATGACTAGGTTTGATCACCATTAAAGGGTGACGGACCATTTTTTCTGGCTATGCTGAGAATTTTTTTTTTGTTCAAATGAATTTCCAAGTCGTTTAGAGAATGATATATCCCCGTACGCTTGGATTGTCGCTGTTCATTTGAACACCGTGTAGATGTAAAGCACACGATGTTCAAACGACGCCTTGCCCTGGTGGAATTAGACACGCTTTACAAAACGTAGCACCATAGATTTTGTACGTCACGATCATAGTTTGACGTCATTGTAAATTTTTGCTAACATTTGGATGCAGGCGCTTGATGGTAGAGCCTTGTTTGACAAGTTCCTGTAATAATGTTCTGCGGCGAAGACTGAAGTCGCGTCACATTTTCCACAACACAGTTTTGCAAATTCTACCAGGCGAGCTACGTATACGCTGTATGTAGCTCCTTATGGAATGTTGATATCCAGAAATGGGTAGTAAACTACGTCAAAATTGTAATCGTCTTCGTAGACTCGCCGTGAGAGAAAGCCCTTTCAATCTTGCAAGATTAAGGTGTACCATCTTAAATAAGATGTACCATCTGGACTATCAGTAGTTTCCTGCAAATCCAGTGTCACTTGAGGTCACCCGGTATGTAAACTCACAGCAATGCCCATGTCTACGCCAGGCAAATGTTTCATAAAGCGAAACGAATCTACTCCAGGGATTACAGTTTGATGTCTGTTCTCCAAGTTCAGATATCATGGTCTTCAGGAATACCGATAAACCACAGTTTAAAAAATCGTCAAAGATATACTGTCAAATCTCTCAAGCATTCCATTCGAGGCTTTTCAATCATTCTAAGGTTTGTCCTCACACTAATTGCACAGACGGGTTATTAGCTGTTTTATATCGAGGAATATAGCATGTGTAACACATCGAAAGTCTTAGTAAATCGAGATGGAAGAAAACTCATAAAGTTGGGAAATATAATATGACCACCATCTGTCATATAAATAATTAAAGCAGCTAAAGTAATGACAGGAGAAAGGTATGAGGTTTCTTTGTGACTTGTGGGCACCAGTAATCCAATATAAGTGAAACACATCATAAGCCATTTGACGTGTCACTGGAAACTAATCTAGAACAGTAGATAGCAAAGCGAAAGTTCAAATCCAGTGGATTGGGTTGGGCCAGACAAAATGTCGCGAATGTAAAGGCGAAATCCTGGTGAAATCGAGTCAACTCTACTATATATTCAAACACTGTAATTAGTTCCGAGCAGTAGAGGCTTCTTAGGTAACGGGTGTCACGATCCAGGCCACTATCTCACATATACGTATATTAAAGCATCAAAGTATTTAATATAAACCACATATCCGACGTTCACTAGCCTGCCGTCAATCAAAAAAATAGTTTATAATACTATACTCCAGCGGTCCACTGCATTCATTTGGGAACTTGCACAAGATCTGGTCGGTGTATACTGGGCTTTCGAACGTACATTTTCAGAAGATTCGAAGACCACAGAGTCGCATGAAACGTATAATGCAAGGAGATCTATACCATGCAACTATAAAAATAGTTCAAACTCAGATAAGGAGGTCAATGTAGTGTAATTGAATGCCCTGTTATTCTTCCCACTTAGCTACACGATATTAATAAACAGAGGTTCTCGTCAAATCACCGAAGTTAAGCAAGGTTGAGCTGTGTCAATACTTAGATGGGGGACCGGATGGTGTACTGGCTGGGTTGATCAGTATTCAGGGTGAAAGGAACTATGGGCACTATCGCGCCCTGTTTCATGTAAGCACCGTCGTTATATGAATGAAAAATTGTTTAAAACGACGTTAAGTCCTACTCACTCATTCACGATATGAATATTGATATAAATATATTATAAAGGTATGTGTACAAGGGCTTTGTTGCACGAGTCCCATTTATACAAAGTTACTGGAAGATAAATTAAAAGAGCGATGAAAAGGTTTCACAAATTCCCACACGATACGTTTACCATTAATGTACGATATTTGTAGCCTGTTGAAGCCACTTCCTGTAATTTTTATTCTTTGTAACATTTAACCCAGGATATCACCCTGATCCTTAGATAGAATAAGACGGTCACTCCTGCAATAACAGTTTGATGAAATAGGCGTATTAAGAGGGTTGTGTAGCATCTTTCTGAATTGTTCATGTATGTCCATGAATGTTTATATCCAGCTGGCTCTGAACCCTCCTATTGCTATCTAATCTCATGGCCATTAAGATCACCTATTCTATGTCTATGTACCTATTTCTCCCCCCTCCCCACCTCCAACTCTAACCCTCCATTCCCACTCCTCCATGTAAAGCATCAGTGTCCAGGGCAAGAGGAACTGATGAGTAAATCCATCCCCTAAAGGCGACAGCAGTTCATCATTAAATACCAGGTTATCTATTGACCAAATGATCGACAAATAGGCAAAATTTAACGAAAAAAAACTTATAACTATAATTGGGTGATGATCAATAGATAACCCCAGCTTATCATAAATTAATGGGGTTGGTCATCGCCAATAAACATGGCGTGAAGAGCCAGTCACCTTGGTGACTGCCAGTGTTTGCTAATGCCAGCTTACGACCAGATTACAACCCTCGCTGATAGAGGTGATACTTGTATGTGAACAGTCACCATATTTTTGTCATACTTATGATTATGTGTCTGACTGTTCATGAAACGTACTAAACTGAAGCTAGTTTCTAGTGAACCACCACTAAGGTTCACAATGAAGCGATATGCAAGAGGTGAGACAAAAATGAGACGTCAGGAAACTAAAACGCGACCATATGACTCCACAGGAAAGCTTCCCTCGGCACCTCACAGTCAGATCCGAATGACCAATATAATGATACAATCGTAAACATGGACATATATTCCTTCATGAATTAGACATTGAGGACAGTAACTTAGTGATACTATAATTGTCAAAGTTCAATGGTATATTTGAGTACATCTTGCTAAAACCACTAAAACACTAATATATAAGCAGTCAATCGATTGAAGTCTTGCCCATGTCCAAGCTTCGGAATACATGCACATATTAAAAGTATTCTAGATTTGACTGGGTGTTAGACAGGAATCACTTTTGGTGATTTTGATGTTTTTAGGAATATGCAGTCAGTATATTTGTCTCTTGGGTCATATGACTTCTTGTCAGTACTCCGGCATCGTTTTCCACTACCCTTTTAATGTTGCGTTTAATTATTGATTGTATATGGTGAGATTTTGCTGGTGGACATTTTGTCCCCGAGTTTTGCCATTTGCACAAATCATTGTGGTTATTGTTTTGTGATGAAGCGCTTTGTCAGGGTCGGGCTTCACATATATTTGTTCTGAATAAGAGCTTGCATTCTATAAATACTCGTTTAGGCCGTTTTTTTCTATCTGTCGGTCACATAGTTCATCGTTTTCCATCGGATAGCTTGGTGCGGCTATTGCATCATCGCTCTGAACTATTTCTATCTAATACCGCTCAAGCCGGTGTAAGAGGCCGTGTGATCTTGTCATTCACAATGTGCACATGAAAAGCTACAACAAAAGCATGGCTGGGATACAGATCATAGCCGGGATCACTCATCTTGTAATGTTTTTTTTCAGTCAGTAAACATGTCTGTGGGATCACACGTACTGTCAGTACGCCAGCATCGTTTTCCATTGTTTCAATGCATTTTGCTGAGAAACAACAGGAACTTGATAATGTGATGTCTAGCACTGTAATATCACTTGTCTTTATTGCACCATGCACAGGCTCGCGTGTTTTGGGGGGTGTGGGCGGTGGTATTACGGTGAAGTGTCGAAATATGGGGGCTCTATATATAACCCCATGCTTTATATAAATCCACATCAAGGCGTGAAACGGACTTTGGGTGAATCGAGAAATAAACAGTTTACCACCAAACAAAATACATCAGAATATTCTACAAGTATCACTTTATATATTCCGGTCGTCAAATTAGTAAATTTGTGCAATTTTTTACCTTTGCCGGGCGATTCAAAATCCAACCTAACTGTCCATCCATCCAGGAACAGTTAGATTATGGCGCGCTTCGTTCTCAATTCTGATTAGTCAGTCTCGACACGCCGCCGGCAAGAGAGGTCACGCACTGATCAGCTGTTGAGACTGACCAATCAGAATCTGAGAACGAAGCCCGCCATAATCTAACTGTTCCTAGATGGATGGACAGTTGGGTTGGATTTTGAATCGCCCGGCAAAGGTAAAAAATTGCACAAATGTACTAATTTGACGACGGGAATATATAAAGTGATACTTGTAGAATATTGTGATGTATTTTGTTTGGTGGTAAACTGTTTATTTCTCGATTCACCCAAAGTCCGTTTCACGCCTTGATGTGGATTTATATAAAGCCTGGGGTTATATATAGAGACCCCATATTTCGACACTTCACCGTAATACCACCGCTCACACCCCCCAAAACTCTTGTCTCGCGGGCCTGTGGCACCATGTAAGCGTCCTGTCTATGTCTTGTGTGCTGTCCTCCGTGTTTTAGATGGTGGATAGAGGGTGTCTGGTTCCATGCTGCTTCAAAGATTTCTTCTTTGAAGTAGCAGGAACGCAACTTGGCTGGGTGGTGCTTAGTTGGTTCGTCGCGATATAGCTGAAATATTGTTGAAAGTGACGTTAAATTCTATTCACTCACTCACTCCGTTTCCATTACTGTACATGTTATATCGTGTTACTAAAGCTGGCTTAGACTCAAACTTTTCTGACTTTCCAATTGGAATTCTTGATCAATTATTCTTGATACATTAACATTAATCCATTCCAGGTGTTGGGCGTGGATATAGATGCGACGCAGGAGGAGATAACTATGGCATATCGTAAACTCGTTCTTCAGTGGCATCCAGATCGACAAAAGGATCCAAAACAAAAGAGAAGAGCACACGAATTGTTTCTTGAAATACAACAGGCATATGAGCAGCTGTCCGTTACTAAGGCAAGGCGAGAACAGAGAGGACACTACTATGGAAATGAGTTCTGATTGTTTCAGTGAGTTTCCTGGCTATGTTGGGAACATATGAGTCGATAAGATCCTAGAAATCAACAAACAGTATAGGCTCTGTAAAACAACGATATGCTCTTGGTATAGTATGAAAAGTTAACCAGAATTAATAAATTCATATTAATCATGCATTATACATGTCCTGATATAAACTTAAGGGAGTTTTAAAGAAGTATCGATATGTCATAAGTAATCATAGGAGAAATTCTGCTATCGCACACTGTTACACAAAATGCTTTGTGATATCAGTGAATATTCTCAATTAATGCAAACCAATACTCCTTGCAGACATGATCAGAATGATTGTTCATTGGTCAATGTGATTCATCATACATACTATGGCGCTTGATAGTACTAGTCATCGGCATCATCGTCAACGTCAAAATCTAAACGATTTCTTGGATTTTCAGACTGGGTATCATTCCAAACGACAGGTTTTAGTGATCGTTCATTGGTCATCAATGCTAGTTGAAAGTGTGTCACCTTTAATTTCAAATCCATGGATTACCAGCAGGGTCCGATGTAACCGTTTATGTACAGAGCCAATATGTTAGATTTATGTGGGAGCCCTTCATTTTAGTAGCTGACACTGCTGATGTGGTGCCAGCTTTCTTGTCACATGCCAGCGCCTTATCTTACACCATTGGTTACATGAAAAGTCCCGGACAGTTCACCATTGTACTTTATACAATTGCATGCCATACCAATTCACAAGCAGTCGAACAATAACAACACGATACCTCGGTTTAACAGTTAAAACAAGTGTCCAGTGGTTGACTCTAACGAAGGTCTTTCGGGAATCAAAACGCAAACAAACAAAAACAGAGCTACCTTGTGAACGGTAGAAACCCAATATTTGTTTAAAGGTATACAAACACGAGTATGCGGGGTGGTTCTCACGAAAACCAAAGTGGTTGTTATGACAAATAACTTTCTCACAGTTCTTGAGAAGTACGCCTTTCAGATCTTAAACAAATCATAGTTGCTATGGCAATAGGATGATCATCTGAACATGCTCCTATCCTTAAGTTTAATAAGGGTCACCAGTATTACTCCATCCTCGCTAAAACCTGCACTATCTTTATTACACATACTCATGGGAAATGCGAATGTATTTTTCAGCCAATCAGCAAAGCAACATCCTGTGTATAATAACCAATCAGATCAC